>NW_022045869.1:1182304-1278973 GCF_001654015.2 Drosophila navojoa | reverse complement strand
AAATAATAAATAATAAATAATAAATAATAAATAATAAATAATAAATAATAAATAATAAATAAATTAAACAATGTATAAAAATATTAGAATATTACACTTTACACTATACAATATTCAATAATTGTTTTTTTTTTATAATAATAAGAAATTCAAAAATCGTTCAATTTATAATAATTCATGTTTTTTAAAATAATTAATAAGTAGTGTATTGTACATATGTATATTTATAACTCAATGTATAATATACTTTTAAATATTTGTGAATAAAAGATTATTCAAATTCATTTTTGTTTTATTATGCAAAGAAACTTATGAATATTGCTAATTAAAAAGGGACTGAACTTTAATTGATTCAACTTTGTTGCAAAAAAAAATAGCAAGTAAAAATAATTGATTCAAAATTGATTATTTATTTATTATTTATTTATTTATTTAAAACAACATCCCAATCAAGGCAAGTTCAAGTCGTTCTATATTTAACAAGCTAATTGTACGAACGAGTCGATTAAATGTGTCAAGTAATTGTGTCAGAGCTGCAATTATCGAAAGCCGTATTAAAAGTCTATTTAATAGAAATAGCTAAACTTGTCGTGACTTTGCAATGACTTGAATAAGTCAAGAACTCTAAAACTCGATGACAATGCGCGAATGCGAAAAAGAGTTTCAGTCCGATAGAATTTGTTGAGCTAATCAAGTCAAGTGACAATCAAGCAACAAAATTCGCCTCACTCGCGCGTTGCTTTCTCAGCCAAGTTCAAAGTCAAGAGCAAATCGACACCAACCTCGGCTAGCGCTGAGGGGCCAGTCCGCTTTATAAGTGAAGAAAAAAAACGAAAAAAAAAACGTTAATAGCGTAATTGATGTTTTTATTCCATTCACCTTTCAGCACCTGCATACGAAACCGTTGATCATCGAAAAAACCAAGTAAAACACGTTTCGCCTTATTTAAATTGGCCACTATTATGAGCCGGGATAAATGGAATACTGTTTTAATGGCTCAGAGGCAAACGGATTATTTGTACCTTTTTTTTGCGCACCTAGTACAGTGCGTATGCCACACGACAGTTTTATCAGGCCCAAGTGGACGTCTCGCATAATCAATAGAGATGTTGAGCTGATGACTGTGCTGAAATGCTAATTTCGTATGCTTAACGTTTGTGATATTTAATGGCTTGTGATAATCATTATGATTGCCATTATGATTATAATTATTATGTGTATCTTCATCATTACCATTTGAACTCTAATTAATAGCGTTGCTATCACTTTCTGGCGGTGCACAAGCATTTGAAACTTAGCTTAGCAAAAAACAAAAAATACAATAACAAAAAAATATTTTCCTTATGATCATCATACTAATTTTTAATTCATCATTATTATTAACCAACTCGACTAAAAAAATGTTTATTCATATTCATATAATTTTCTTTATGATTATATTCATTATCATTTTCATTATTATGATTTTCTTCAACCATATTCACTAACTTCATCATCATGAACATTATCGTATATATTCATATCGTTAGCATTGTCATATGTATTGTCATTGATGTTATTGGATTTATCATTATCTCCTTTATGATAAGCATCTTTTCATCTTTTAATCCACTTTTATTTTCAATATTATTACGAGATCCGTTATTACTTAAACTCTCATTACTTTTACAGTAATGTTTGGCTGCTATATTCATTACTTTATTCATTATTATTATTTTCTGTATTCTTATTTCAAGTATTCCGATGCCAGCCAGAGCTACCCTATCCTAATTGTTATGGGAAATATGTAACTAGCGGCCGACTCCAATCGAGTGCCAGTCACACGCGCATTCCAGTCCCCAATCCAGACGCCGATATGGAAATGAGTTAGCGAATTCTGCCTTCGGCCAGCTGATTCGCTCGGCCCCTCATCAAATATGCGCACATCGTTTGACTTACTCATTAGACGCATCGTAAAGTTTTCTAATTTCTAGACGTTTATTTATAAAAGCGTAAACGAATACTACAAACAAAAATGGTCGAGACGTATCACAGTCGATGTTAGTTATCTAATATAAAGGCTGGCAATTGTCGGACTAGATGACGAAGTCGGCCCGACTATTCTCTCTGGTGATCAGGTACGGACGCTGCTCGGTGGGGCAGTTGAACTTCTCGAACAGGTGCTCGCTGAAGCCGCTCTTCTCGCCCGGCATCTCCAGCATATTGTTCCAGATCGCATTGGCCGCCGAGGCCTGGCCCCGCTGGCTCAAGTGGAAGCAATCCTCGGAGAAGAACCGGGTGTCCGTAGTGCCAGAGGGCGTGCGCGGAAAGTCGTCGAATTGGGAGAAGGGCTGCACATTGATGGTGAATGTCTGCAAAGAGATGAGCGATGCTTAGAGTATTTCTCTGTAGATCCCTTGCGGACTCACTTCTGAATTGAACTCCGGCAAGTTGGCAATCTCGTAGTCCTTGGCTATCCAACGCTTCATGATGCCCTCTAGGTAATCCAAGTGCTTCTTGCTCTTGCCCACAAGGCACGGGCACTCAAAGGTCAATGTGGTCTGACAGATGGGCGGCAGTCCGGACAGCTCAGTCAGGAACCGTAGATTAGGAGCTGGCACTACATTCAGCATGAGCCGCGGCACATTGTCCCTTAGATAGCGATACGTCTTTAGCATGTTCTGCTCGTGCAGCTTAATCGTCAGCTCCGGCTGTGGGTGGAAGCAAATGTCGGCGCAAAAGTCATTGTTGCCTATGAACATGGTGACCAGCTTCCAGTCCCGGGTCATGTTCACGTGGGGATCGTTCCTCATGCGCTTCACCAGCACCTTGGCCATGTAGGGCATGTCGCGGGACATGGCGCCCAGCTCGGCCACATTGAAGCGCGAGGAGCGATCTGTGGAGAGGCCGTCCCTAAGCGAGTAGCCGTAGAGCTTGGGATTGAACTCCTTGAGTATGTTGGGCAATGTGAGATACTTTTTCCAATTGTATTGCCCGCCAATGGACCAGACCACGCCTCTATTCTCCACGGTCACGTGCCCCAGATTGGTGGCGAAGATGCCATTGCCCGCGGTCAGGGAGTCGCCCATGCCGCCAATGATGTCGATGTCGCCGGGTCGCAGCCGATGCACGCTCGTCGGCCGCTCAGCACTGCGTCTGCCGGGCCCCCGTTCCGTGTCGCAGAACTGGAGAAGGGCGCGCGTGCGCGGATTCGACTTTTGGGTTTTCTGAAAGACAAACACAATTGGAGGCTACCAAATGGCTAGTAACAGGCGCAGCAGGACAGGACTTACGCCGGCATTGCGCACGCGCTGCACGTTCGCCGGCTCGTCGCCGGATCGCCCGGTGAAGGCCAGGCTGAGCAAGCGCAGTGGCCGGTAGGCGTTCCTGAAGGCCACGTCCAATGACGTGCGCTGTGACGTCACACAGCCAATCAATCCCAGCAGCAGAACGAGTAGCAGAATAAATGACAGCTCCCGTGATGGCGCCTTGTCCATTTCGTCTTACAGCTGAAACAACATAAAGATTAATGGGTGTGTGTGTGTGTGTGTGTGTGTGTGTTAGTGAGGAGGGCTCGCAAAACTCTTGCTGTCGTTGGTGACGTCCTCGACACTGAACCAGTTCTGCGCATACATTGCGTTACAGAGACGTCGACGCTTTGCAAGTTTGTTCACCTTTCGTCGCTTGTTTTGATTTGCCTTTCGGTCGGAATAAACATTTATGCTTAGTCAGGTTTGTCTGGGCCGATTCTAGCATGCGGCATTAAGGCATCCGAAAATATTATGCAAATGTGATCTCAAAATCAGAAAAAAGTATAATGGAAATAAACGTTCCGCATATCTGAGAAGACGCTTCAACGGCTTCTTTAGAATAGATTCTCCAAATACTTCGCAGCTGGGATAATTATCCACAGAAGCGTAAAGTTCATTAGGTGTTGACCCTGAGGCGCCAGAATGTTTAATTTTAAGTTATTTTTAAAACACTAATCAGTTTTAACTGTCGTTTTATTTATGTTTTTAATATGCTTAGATTAAGCCTAATCAACAATTGTCACTCAACCAGCTCGATCTGTTCCGACGTTCGGCACGCTTTCGGCAGCGCGAAAGAACGATAAAATAAATCTATATTTTTTTTATAAGTTGGTAGGCGGAAGTCTTGGGCGATCGAACTGAATATGCGTGCTAAATCCAGTTGCGATCAAGATTCATGCAGACTTTGTTTTGTTTCCTTCTCGCATTATGCGCATATCTCAAACAAAAGACTTGGAACACAAACGCGGCGAATCAGATAAGAAACGGAAATGCAGCCGAACCACACTCAATTAGTCGGATTTAGTGAATATTTGAATAAAACAAGCACATAACACAACAGTATATTTATACCTTTAATTAAATGAAATTTAATCGAAATTGAAAATTCACTTTAGTTTGATTCACTCTTTGTTTCTCTTCGCGTAAATCTTGCAACCGAAAGAATTGCACAATTACATAAAAACTGATTCACTTCGATGTTGCGAATTTATAGCCCCAGAAGGCAGCGCGTCCGGCTCTGTTGACCGCATAGAATCGACTGCCCGGTAGAATTTCGGAATATGCTGATTTTATATGGATTGCCCGTGAAGCCGGACAGCGTTGTACGCATAGAACGAAATACGAAATAAAATACAGCAAAAAATAATGAAAAACATATATAAAGATCGTAGCTGTATACGAAACACGTAAAAAGAACAAAATACAATACAAATTAAGTGCGAATTTTCAGAATCGAGTATGCGCAACTCGCAAATACCCTGTGTACAATTGAGCAAAGCAGATATATTCTAAACATCTTCCTGCTAATTCAATATTATTTGCATGGAGCTTTGTAAACTGAGTTTATAAGAATTTGCAACCGGATCTAACTTAAAAATATTAAAATTATTCTAATAAATAATATTAAATAATTACCCAATTAAATTCTATTATAATTGTATAATTGCACTTCTACAAATGTTTAATTACAAACGCTAAGAAATATCAAAAAAATACAACCGGTTATAATAAAATGATTGATAATATATACCATTTGAGTCTTTCGTTAATTCGTTGATTAAATTGTAAAATAATAAATAAAATATAAGGTTTATATGTATTTAATATTTAAAAATCAGCCATATTTGATCTGTTGAGCCTTTCATACCCGTTAATAATTATGCTACGTGGCATACATCATTTTAAAACTTATTTTTGAAATTCCTCGTTAAATAAATTGTAAATTCTGTTAGCAATATTTTTGATATTTTTAAGTAAAAACTGAATAAATTTTATACATATTAAAAATAATGGCTTTTGAGCCTTAAACAGCCACTCGCAATCCAGGTACGCGGTATACATTATATCAAAATTGGCTATCTGATTTTCACACACTCACACTGGTGTACGAGATGTAGCTGAAGCGCTGAGCCGGTTATAGGTTCGTCTGAAAAAAGAACGTAAATTCTGAAATTCACTTTCGTCGAGATGTTAAAAATAGTTTTCTGCCAGAATCCAGACTCGTAAAGGCGCTTTGTAGGCATGACGAGACTAAAAATCTGCAAAGGGGCCTGCTAAGGAAAACGAGAGCAACAACTCATCCAGCGTTACGCTGGATTACTGGGGCATTCCCAATTGAAAGTTGGTCTTAAAATAGTTACTTGGAAATTAACGCTGGCCACATGTGTCGTACGTGCTCCGCTGGCTACTCTATAGAGATAGACATAAATTTCGCGAGCGGGACGGACAGATAGATGAGCATTAATTTAACAGTTTCTTCAATTGACATTTGTTGATTTTATCACTCACTGGAAACGCTATAAACATTGCTTAATCGCGTAAACCTTTGGACCATGTCGCAGTCAAGTGCTAACACATGGAACGATACTTATCAAAAAGGTCTGGATGGGGTTAAGTTGTCGCCTGCAATCATTTTGTTGCTTCTAACCGATGCCCCAACCCCAAGAAATTGAACATAGTATCATCACCAGCCCGCACCCTCGATATGACCAATGTTCCATCCTCCATCTTCCACCTTCCACTATCCACTATCCACCTTCCACTTCCTCGACAAACAATCCAGTGTCGCCATCGAATAACCTTGTGTTGCAAAATAATATATAATAATACATAAAATAACGGCACGAAGCAATTAAAGTAAAACAACAAAGAAGCAACAACTTGTTTTAAATGAACAACACCAGAAAACAAGAAGGAACCGCCTTAAATGACACGACGATGCTTGTGTGTGGCAACATCTTAAAGCCTGGTTGATGCTGATGATGTTGATGATGATGATGATAATGTTAATGTTGACGTCGTTAAGTACTATAAAAATCATTTAAGCCATTTATCGAAGCGCAGCTGTCAATTGGCTTAGACATAGACTTTCAATAAAGTCAGGCTGTTGTGACTCTCCAGGCGCGCTCTTTTAAACAACTCAACTTTTATGTAATCAACACAACTTAATTAGTCGAGCTCTTGGTTTGACACCTTACTAGCAGAATAAGATATAGGGTATATTGTTTATTGGGTATTGCACAGGCGATTCCATCTGATTACCATATATAAAAATGATTAGAGATTTACATTTATAAAAGAAAGTTATAAACTGGAAATCTTTTGCTTGCCTTATATCATTTATTCAGCTTTCAGGAATCCGTTACAACAAACATGAAGCTCAATTTTCAAAGCAAAACCAAAAGCTTTTGGATTGCTTTCATTCGTGCTTCATACGATAGCTACATGGAACACCACTGCTTGTCGTATCGATAGATCGATATCCTTAGTCTCGATTTTGCCTGTCGGCAAATGGGAGTTGTGACGTTATCTTTTATTGAAAAACCTGGCTCAAATTAAAACACTTCATAGCAAACTTGATTTAATAACACTCATTAGAGAGCAGGAAACTGCTGCAGCAGCCACATCAGCAAATTCACGTAACATTTCAAACAAATAAACGCTGAGGCCGGCGTACAAACAACAAACACAAAAGCAAAGACAACACAGACAAAAACACTTATTGACTGCCCACGGACAATGGGTGCTCTGAGATACATGGGCTGGATAACCGGTTGCTCGGTCTTCACGGCGCTTCTCTCAATCATTTGGCAGGCGTTTCTCACCCTGCAGGCGCTGAACAGAACAACTGTACTGCTTACCGGTCTCCTGGCCATCGAGGGTGGCCTCAAGAAATCCACCGATGAGCCGGCACCCAAAATAGCCGTAGGCTATGGCGCCTGCACGGATCTGCAAATAAATGCCACCGAATTTCTGGAGACTTTCTACAAAATGCGTGTGCCTGAGCTAAACACCGACTTTGCGGCGAAGAATGTGAACAATGAAAATGAGTTTCTTCAATCGTTTGCCTACTATTTTAAGAACGGGGCCGCAGCTGAGTAAGTGCATCCGTTATGTATAATCGGGTACATAATATTAAACACATCAACCTTATAGGCGCGTCATATCCAACAGCACGCTGTTCAATCAACTGATAACAAATGCCAAAATAATGGACAAAGAGCGCATTCAGTGGTATATGGGTGGCAACGCCCCATTGATGGCTGTGCGCTTTCTCATAGAGGGAGCGGATGTTCTTCTAGGCGCGCATATGTCGAAGAAGTAAGTGCTCAAACATGCATTCATCTTCAGCATGAAGTATTCCACATTGTATTGTTTTCAGATTGCGACCTCTGCTGCCCAAAGAGATTCGTCTGGCTGGCGATGAGATACCCAATGATGATATACATCTTATTCTAGAGTATAAGGCCGGTGATAAATGGGGTCCATATGAGGCACCACGCGCCAATCGGTATATATTGCATAACGACAAGAACAATCCGCATTTGAGAGCGGTGGAGCATCTGACGGACGCCTTAAAGAAATATAAGCCGCAACTTCTGGTGGTCAGCGGTCTGCAAATGATGGACATGTTCAAGTTCAGTCCAGGTGTGCGAGAGGCACGTTTGCGCCAGGTGCAATCGCAGCTGACCAGCCAGCCGCCAGGCACGTTGCAACATTTCGAGCTCGCCAGCTACGTGGAGCTGGAGCTGCTGCATCAGCTCCGGCAGTATGTGCTACCCTATGTGGACTCCTTGGGCATGAACGAACAGGAGTTGTCCAATCTGCGACAGGTGCTGGAGAATGGACGCACCACACTGGCCACCGACTGGAATCCACGCATTGCCAACACCCTGGACCAAATGCGTCAAGTGTTCATCCATCTTTTGGAGGATTACAACGTGCGGCACAAGTCCGATTCGCACAGACGTATGTTGTCCAGAATGCACGTGCACACCCTGGCCTACCAGGCCATCTTGACTGTTGCCAACTCGAGGTGGAAGAATACGAGGGCTGCAGCGGCAAAGGCTGCACTGACGGCTCATCGTTACGTCTGCAAATCCCAATTTGTAAGGGCAAAAGATTGTTAATTTTAACATTTTATTTCACCATGAAACTTGTTTATTCATAGATCAATCCAGAGGCAGTGACTCTTGTTTTGGACGACAGCTTCGCCACATCAGCTCAAGAGCAAGCGCCTCGAATGCGCATCAGCGCAGCCAATCCTGTGCCTTGCTGGCAGGAGTTTATACAGTATGGCGTGGAGCTACAAAAAATAGAAGTGGAGATATGCGTCGCGCCAGTGCTGATATGTCGAGTGGCCAAAAAGACAGCGGGAGCTGGAGATAATATATCTGCCTCCGGACTGGTGGTCCAATTGTGAGGTCCACAAAGCAACTAAAAAAACAAAAACAAAAAGGAATCATGAAATGTGAAGCAATAACGATGACAACGATCATGTTCGGGACCGGCAAGACTGCTTAGTATTTACACGAAATGCAAAAGACTCAACATACCCTCAAATTGAACCCTCGACAAAGCAACTAACCCAATCTCAAGAACATTCCCTGTTGAAAGCTGTTTATAGACGGCATGTTTAGCACCTTAGTGACCTTAGAAACGCGTTACCTTCAGTAAAATTCCGGACGCCGGCAAATCCTTAAGAATTGCGGAACGGAACCACGATAGAGTTGGCTTTTGGCCTTAGTACTACATATCTAGAAGATGAGATTGCGTATAACAGAACAAAAACTTGAAATTCAGCTGTTGAAGCACTCGAGTCTTAGTTAACATCTGTATCGAATCTCTGGATACACTCACTCACTCTTAATTATTTAATGTGTTCAAAATTATTCCTAAAATGCATAGCAATGCAACCTAGTCTAAGTTTATTAGTTTGTCGTCATATTATTTTTTTCGGTATTATATCAATGTGAACCATTCCTACTTACAATTTGTTTTGCGCACTTGGTTTTAGGCTAAAATGACAATGTATACATACATAAATACATGTATAATAAAAATTTCTGTTGAAATCTAATCCATAGAGTTTGATATTCCCATCAGTCTTTTTTCAAGCATAGACAAAAACTGTACTACAAGATATGCAACCTTTGGTTAACAGGGTATAAAACATTTCGAATACATTTCCTGTTTTCCTTAGGCGCGCAAAAACGGGGCAGTCGAATTAGTGCGATAAAAGTGTTCACGACTATCGATGAGTCGATAGATCGATACTACTAATTCGAGAAGTTTCGTGACGATTCGCTGTCGACGTCGACGTCGCCGCTACAATTTTCATTACGCTGAAAAAACGTGTCGGTCGCGGTACAAAAAAAGTTGTGAGCGTTTATACATTGTTAAATTAAGTATAAATCGTCTATATATAAAAGAAATCTGCAAATATGTGCGTAAATTTATCATCACAGATAATGTCAATAGAAAAATCGCTTAGATTGTTTAGAAAATTCCGTGGGCGTCTATGTGAATATTTTTTCTCATACAAACCAACAGCCCTAGGGCAAATTTATAATTGATGGAATATGCACAAATCTAAATAATTTTGGACTCATCTGTCAATTAATATAAAATTGACGACTGTGTTTCTATACATACATTGGAAATATTTGAGCTAATATTATTTTCTCTCTTACAGTTGCTGAGAAAAAAACAGAGAAACAGTCGCTCTATCAAATACAAAAAAATAAAGTAAAAGGAATCTAGGCAACAAAGTCTAAACAATTTAACTAGTTTAACTAAATCAATCAATCGAATCGGCAGCCGAAAGTAAAGAAAAATGTCTGTGATTGGCATCGATTTCGGTAACGAGGGCTGCTATGTAGCGGCTGCCAGATCCGGCGGCATAGAGACTCTTGCCAATGACTACAGTCTGCGTGCAACACCGTAAGTACCAAAAGGAAAAAAGTAAGAAAAGAGAGGTGAAAAGTAGCACATGATTATGATTATTGCTGCTATTGGGCTATCAATTAACGAAAGCTCTCAATATCCGCTGTGCATAATCGTTTGCTCTTTTTCCCATTGAGGTTATGTATAAATGTAAGTCATGCCCGATACCTTGTGTATGTGTACGCGCGTACATACGCATGTGTGTGTGTGTGTGTGTAAATGTTTGGCTGGGTGCGCGCCTAGAAATTTCCATTGTTGTCACTGGTAACGTTTTTAATACAGAATTATTTTCATAAAATATATACAGGTAACATGTAATATGTGCATGCAGCGCCCCATATGTATGCAATTGTGCCTAAATTTGGCTCTGGCTGCTCCCCATAAAAAGCATTGCAAATTAATGAAAGGCCACATCAAAATGTTGCACTGCGTCGTGTTGCTCCATTTGAGATGGGGCTTTGCCGCAGTATTTGACTCAGATTCTAGATTTATAAATGTAGAATGCGTGGGAGCATTTTTACTTTTGCCAATATCATTTTTATTTGGCCAATCCACATACACACGCACACATACAAATACACATACTATGTATATGCACACAGGCGTACGAAAATCATCGCATGCGTCATGCGGTCGGTCCGGTCAATAGCAGCATCAAAGCAGAGAGAGCGTACGGCGACCGCAGCAGAAGCAGCAGCAGCAGCTGTTGCTGTGAAGAAAATGGGCGAAAAAGAGTGCGAGAGAGTTGTCAAAAATAAAATCAAAGCCGGCAAAGCGCGATCGCGCACATACATGTGCATACTATGACAACACGTTTCTACATATACGGCTATGTGTGTGTGTGTGTGTGCTGATTTAATTAACTTTGTTGTGGCAACACGACCATATTTGACGCGTTGCTAGAACATTTGTATACCCTGTAAAATTATATAGAAAATGCAGGTATAGGACTCTCTGTCTTGAATATTGAAACACATATAATATAATAATAATCAGAAGTAAGTTTGCATATCTATGCTTGAGTGCACCAACTCTACTACTTTTAGGCAGGCATTCATTTAATAAATATAAATATCTAATAAATTCTTGAATGCAAAAATAAATTAAAAAATAGTTAAAAGTAATTCATATTAGTAATCCAGTAATATTACTTTAACATTTCTTCAGCTCATTTGTGGCATTTGATGGCAAGAAGCGCATCATTGGCGTTGCCGCCAAGAACCAGCAGGTGACAAACATGAAAAACACAGTTGGCGGCTTTAAGCGTCTGCTTGGCCGCAAATTCAACGATCCGCATGTACAGCATGAACTCAAGAGCATTCCAGCGCGCGTGGAGCCGCGCAGTGATGGCAGCATTGGCATCAAAGTCAACTACTTGAACGAGGATCAGCATTTCTCACCGGAGCAGCTGACGGCCATGCTGTTCACGAAACTGAAAGAAACTTCAGCGGCCGCCATGCAAACGCAGGTGAATGACTGTGTCATCACCTGTCCCATATTCTTCACCAACGCCGAGCGTCAGGCGCTGCTCGATGCCGCGCAAATCGCGGGACTGAATGTGCTGCGCCTGATGAACGAGACAACGGCCACGGCTCTGGCCTATGGCTTCTACAAGAACGACCTGTTCGAGGACAAGCCGCGTAACGTTATCTTCGTTGACTTCGGCCACTCGGCGCTGCAGGTCAGCGCCTGTGCGTTCACCAAGGGCAAGCTGAAGATGTTGGCCAGCAGCTGGGATCAGATTGGTGGGCGCGACATCGATTTGGCACTAGCTGAGCACTTTACCAAGGAGTTCCTCGAGCGCTATAAGATCAATGCCAAGAGCAATGCTCGCGCCAATGTGCGTTTGCTGGCCGAAATCGAGAAGCTGAAGAAGCAAATGTCTGCCAACAGCACCAAACTGCCTCTGAATATTGAATGCTTCTTGGACGATATCGATGTTAGCTCGTCCATGCAGCGTTCCCAAATGGAAGAGCTGTGCGCTCCAATTCTACAGCGAGTTGAGCAGACCTTCAAGAAACTTTTGGTCGAATCAAAGCTTTCCCTGGACGATATACACTCAGTGGAGATTGTGGGCGGCAGCACTCGCATACCGGCTGTCAAGCAGCTCATTGAGCAGGTGAGTCACACTTGGCTGTAGGCTTTGGGTATGTTTATAAGGTGTTCCTTCTTTTTTTTAGGTGTTCAACAAACCGGCCAGTACCACACTTAATCAGGATGAGGCAGTCTCGCGCGGAGCTGCTCTGCAATGCGCCATCATGTCGCCGGCTGTGCGCGTGCGCGAATTCGGAGTAACTGACATACAGAATTATGCCGTGAAAGTGCTCTGGGAGGGTGATGGCACATCATCGAACGGCGAAGTTGAAATCTTTCCGCAATTCCATCCGTCACCATTCAGTCGTCTGGTGACCATAGCTCGCAAGAGTCCGTTCGTTGCGTCCATTGTTTACGGCCAACCGGTGCCGTATCCGGATCAAACTATCGGCACCTGGAAAATCAAAGACGTCAAGCCAACAGAGCGTGGCGAGAGTCAGGATGTCAAGCTGAAAGTTCGCATTAATCTTAACGGAATTGTCTTAATTTCGTCGGCCGTGCTCGTTGACCGAAAGGAGCAGGAAGAGGCTGCTGCCGCAAACGAAATGGCTACCGACGAGAAGGCTGCCGGAGGAGAGCAAGCTGGAACTGCTGGCGAGCAAGCGGAAGCCCAACCTGAGGTTAGTTAATCCAAACATCCCTTAACCGATTATGTAGTAACGTCATCATCATCAGATTCATACAAATTATATCATCTGTTGTTGAGTAGGCGCTCTCTCCCTTTCGCAGTTTTGTAACCCTTTCGAGTGATTTTCCTTCTAACAACTTCACCAGTCATCAACTGAATCGGCTCTTATCATTTGATCACTTCTAAATAACTCGAAACTTCTTTATTTGCTGCTCTTGCTGGCATCTTTCACTTAGATAGGAAATGAAACCTAAGACCCTAAATATGGGAGGCAAATATACTAAATAATTCCATTTCGACTCTAGATCCCTTTTATTTAGTACTTTTATGTAAAAATATCTATCTAGCTATCAGTTTTTACACACAAGCATCAGCGTTTATAGGGGCGTATACTAATGTACTTTATTATGTGAATGTTTGTGTTGCACCTAATCTCACTTTAGCGAAATGTTTAGTTCCATTCAGTTTCTTTAGTAATTTTACATATATCGAAATGCTCTTGAGTATTGCGATTTTGTGATTATATTTTGGCTACTTCATGTTTGCGTCTTGGTTTCATTCCCAATCTACTAGTGCCGTAGTTGATGTTCCTCTTGCTGTTTAATTATGTTGTATTGTACATTGCTTAAGTACGAGATATTTATATATACTACATATACATACAATTATTACAACTATCACCCAAAATATTGGATATTGTGCGCTCGCGTTTTGCTCTCTCATATAGGCATATTTTGAGAATGAGGATGATATTAATACATCAACAGCCTCATCACCTGGCGGACAAGGGTGGGCACAACGGGTCAAGGGCTGGTTTGGTTCGGTACGTTTTCAAATTTAAAGCAAATAAAAATCTTAATACAAATATAATTTCTAAAATAAAACCAAAAATGAGAAAATATCACGAAATTGGAAATGTCGTATGAGAAAATACCAAGCACAACATTTTGCGCTTTCTTTTCCCACCCAACAACCGATAGTAAAACGAATGATGAAGACCGCTCATAAGCCGCCTACCCTGTGTGCTCCTACATAATATTGCAAACCAAAATATATATATATATATATACAATCAAAAAAATATTGACTTGCTTAAACAATTTGCCCAATATATGCTTGAATACTTTTTTATTTACTTATTCAAATATATATATTTAATTATTATGATTTAAACAAAGTAAGCTAAAAAGATAAACAAAAATACACGTTCTACAATGCGCCTCCAATCCAATGAATGCTACTCGAACTTCTGTTTACATAATTAAGACACGAATCACAATCTTTTGCTCATATCGTAGGCTGTTACTTGAGCTGTTTTTCCTCTTCGCTATGTTGTTGTTCCGCTTCGAAGTATTTCCTCTTTCTATTGGCTATGAGAGACGAATAATATGATCCGAGTCGATGGAGCAATTGTTCTAATCTATGATTTTCACCTTCTGTATTCTATTTCACGCGCAGGGCAATGACAAAACAAAGAAGAAGATCAAAAAGGACATCGAGCTGCCAATGGAGCCCATCACTCATGGATTCGAGCCAGCTGTCTTGAGCGGCTATGCACAGCAGGAGGCTAAGATGATTGGCAACGATCAGAAGGAGACGGAGCGCATTGACGCCAAAAACGCATTGGAGGAGTTCGTCTACGATATGCGCAACAAGTTACAAGTAAGAATCTAATAGACTTCAGTCAAGTCTAGGTCAATAGCACTAATATTGTCATATTTGCAGGGTGGACCTCTTGAGCGCTATGTGCTTGAGTCCGATCGCGAGTCGATTGTAGCGCAGCTAAATGATCTCGAGAACTGGTTATATGAGGATGGCGAGGATTGCGACCGTGAGACTTACACCAGTCGCCTGACGGCGCTGTTGCAGAAAACCGATCCGATCAAGCAGCGCGCCCAGGATTACGAGCTGTGTCCGGCTGTTTTCGAGGAGCTAAAGAACAGCATTGCTGTGGCCCGTCAGGCAGTGGCCGAGTTCCGCAAGGGTGTGCCCAAGTACGATCATTTGACGGAAACCGAGTTCATCAACATTGCCGAATCTGCGGACAAGGCGCAAAAGTGGCTGGAAACCAATCTGTCAAAATTCACGCAATCGCCACGCACAGTCGACAGTCCTGTCACCCTGCAGGCAGTGCGCCATGAGGTGAATTCCTTGACTAGCTGCGTCAACTCTGTCATTAACCGCGCGAAACCGAAACCAGCTGCCAAGACAACGACACCGCCAAAGGATGCTGCAGAACAGAATGGCGGCGAGCCAACTGCCGGCGGCGACAAAATGGATGTGGACAACAATGGGCAGAACGCAGGCGGCAACTCACCCAACGATGCTGCCATGGACGTTGAATGAACTATGCGTCGTATGTCGTCGACGGTTATTGATAAATTAAATAAAGGAAACGAGTATAGAAACAAATCAAATATATATGGTATTGGCTAACGATAAAAACAACAACACAAAACTTAACTTTACGTCTACAAACCAACATGAAACAACAGCAAAAATTGTATATGCACTTTTGCTTTCCCGACGCATCAGAATCAGCAAACTGGCAAACTGTAAACAAACCCTAAATATGTAAGCGTATAAATAGAACAAGCGATTTGATTAAGTGCAGCAGACGAAGATATGGCAGTGGAATCGGAAGTGGAAGTGACAGACAGATATAGCTGCTGTACGGATGGATGCAACAACATAAAACAAACATTTTCTAATCGACCATTTTTGCATATAGTTGAATAACAACAAAAACCAACACTAAATGAATGGAAATCAGATAATCAAATAAAACCATAATGATGATTCCAAAAAGCCCTTAATTGGTTTTTGTTCGAGCTCGAAATATGTTACTTAATATAATATATAATATATGTTATTAAATATAATGCATATATAATATAATATATTTAATATGTGTATGTAAGTTGAACACTTATACCCTTTCCTTACTCTATATAATTTACGAATACTAGCGTATTTTGTTGATTTGCATAATATATGAAAACGTATTCTCCGAATTGACATAGGTTGAAAGGTCTTATAATTAATGATAGCATTTTATACATTATACTACATATTCCTATAGAATCATTGCAAATATACATATTTATTACTGTAGCTTCACAACAATATTCAGTTCAGTTCTGTTCGTTAAACACATCGCAAGCGCATTAGTGGGACTTTTTATTTAAAAATATAGAAGAACCTCTTAAGAATATGCGACTCGTAGTAATTTTCCTGATCGCATTTCTAGCAGGTGCATCAGCCAAAGATGATTCGGTGAGTGGCTTGAAATCGAGTTGCTCGAGAGATATCTGATTGGAAACTTTCTAAAGCAGCTAAGTGAGGGCTCAGCAGCCTTTGAACAGCAGTGCGGTTCCTTTTATTATACTCTTCTAAGGACCTTATCGCAGAGTGGAGACAAGGCTAAAAAGGCAGCAGAGGAAAACGCGATAACAATTCGCAGCAAAGACAATCAGATCAAGGAACTCGAAATGAAAGTCGCCGAACTGCAAGCAAATCTGGAACTTATGAAAGAGAAGGAGATCGAATACGAGACGAAACTCAAGTCGAATGACGATTTAGTAGTAGACGTAGGCCTGAAACTTGATAATCTCAGAAACAAAGTGGCGCACATAGCAGAAATCAAGTCAAATAGATCAGAGCCAAAAGTGTAAATTGCATTTAAACAGAATTTTGTAACTAAAATTGTAACTATTTAATAAATACACAACTCTTAAGCATTCAAAAGTTTTCGATGAAATGATTCGAGTAGCAGTTAAATATACATAGTAAAATAGACGCAAGAGTGGATAGGTGTAACATTGTGAGTATATTTGCGCTTACATTACAAAACTTGTTTATAAACGGGGAAATGCTAATGCGAAGGCGAATGCGTGGATAGCTAGCGTGTATGTGGATGAGATAAATAGGAAGGTTTGGCTGCGAGCTGGTGACTAGTGTATAAATATCATTATCCATAGATTGTTTGCTTAGGCTTCGCTTGAAGGCTCCTCGGTGCGATCCAATTTAATAATTAAAGCGTTTATGATGCAGGCGCCCGCCTCCTTGGTAAACCAGCACAGGTCGTTGAGCAGATGCACAGAGGACTCACTTAGAGCGCTCGAACTGCTGCCGGCACCGCCAGCACCGCCCGATCCACCATCATGGGTCGCTTCATTGTCAGCCGAATGCATGCTGCGTCGCTTGGCCTCGGTAGCCGCCTTGCCCGTGGTCACGCCGGAGATGGACTGACGTCGCACGTACACCTCGAACGAGGTGGAAATGCGATGGACGCCCTGGTCGGAGACATAATGATGCTGTGGCAGCACCGGCTCAATCACTGTGGCATTGGGCGAGTAGTAGAGCTCCAGACGTGTGCCTGGCTCATCTTTGTGCGTGGCCGCCACCGTATCTTCGTCCATTTCCAGCGGCAGCGGCTGCCCACGATCCAAAATGGCGCGAATCTTATCCACGCGTGTCATATAGTAGAAGGGCAGCCAGTCGCCATTCAGATCCAAGTGCACTTGTGCCGCCAGAGAGCCGGCAGCAGACGACGTGGACGTACTGAGCGCATTGACAGTTTGTTGATTCAGCTTGAAGTACACCCATCCCTCCAGTTTGTCGCCGTTGCCGCTGTTATTGCCGTTGCACTTCGAGCAGAAGCAGATCGGGTCGAGACGGACGTCGAAAAAGGCCTGCGGCAACACGAGGGAGGCACAAAACCGTTTCACCTGCTTCAGATATTCGCAATCGTTTTGCTCCATGGCTGCCGCGGCACTACGCAACGAGTCTCTAGCATTGCCACTGGAATTGGTTTCCGACTCCAAGGAGTTGAGCGAGGAGAGATCCAAATTAAGTAAGGACATTTGGTCCGGTATCAAATGATGTTGCATGCGCGTGTACTCATTCTGTTGCAGCTGCTGCAGCAGCAGCAAGTGATTCATATAATCAATCTCATCATCCTCCAGCACATTGTCGGGCTCGCTGGACAGTTCACGTTCATTGGCCGCCTCCGCAACTGCCTCGACGTTGTTTTCACTGTGCTCCGACTCGTGCGAAGCGTCCATGGCTGGTGCAGCCGCACTGGAGCACAAAAGTTGCTCGTCGTACTCCTTGTTGGTGTCATAGACTGCATTCGAGCCATGTAACTGGCCAGCTGCACTGGAGCCACTCGCAACGCCGCCACCACCACCACCTGTGGAGGTGTTCAGCGAGTTCTGAAACCGTTGGGTGCTCTGACTACGCTGTATATTCAGATTTGTGTTGTGCTGCAGCTGCAAGGACTCGCGCAAGCAGCTAAAAAGGAAATTTATTGACAATCTTGATATATTTGCCTATAGGATCCACTTACCAAGTGGAGGATGATCCACCCAGTTCGTTGCGCTGCTGTTCAAGCGTGCGATTCTTTATGGAAATATTTAGTAAGAGATTTTCTGAGACGCTCTCCATCACGGATCGGGTCCTGTTGGTACGGAATCTTAGATTTAAGGCATTCAATCAAGCTGCTTTAATTTGTGCCGCTTACATGACATTGGCTGAGGCCGACGTTGAGGCACCGGTGGGCAATTCTCTGGCGCTGTCGCTGAGCTGCTCCGTATCCTTTTCCTTTTCGTGCATTTCCAAGTGCGCCTTCTCGCACTGCTGCGGCATATTGTCCAGCTCCAGCGCCTCAGGTGCCTCCAAGATGGGCGTGCCGTTGGCGTTGCCAGTGCGCGTGGCATCATTGCCCGTTAGCAAAGTGATCTTCTCGCACTTGCCATATATGTCAAAGATGGGATACACATGACCGGGCAGGCCACTGGCCAGATCCTCTAAATTCGTGGAGCCCACCATAATGACTGGAAAGCAAAAGTTTATCAGTTCTCATCATATCTCTAGACATCTCCAAACTTACTTAACAAGCCGGCATGGGTGAGCGAGAGAGTAATCACCGTGCCCACCTGTATGCTGTCGAGCGCCTCTCCATATTTGGAGGCCATGACCTGGCCATTGAGGTTGATGTAGTCGTGCGTGGCCAGCCAGCAGCTGCGCTTGCAGTTGAGCAACGATATGGGCACTGCCAGTGCCTGGGGGCAGGCCGCCATCACACCCAAGCACAGGGTGCCCTTCCACTTGTTGTTAATCGCGTCCACTTTGATGCTGATGCTCTCGCCCTTGCATAAGGGTTTGTTGAGATACACGATGGCCTGGTTAAACGACTTGCTTCTCGATGCACTGCGCCGATCATCGGAGAGGCGCGTATGCTTATTGGATATGTCGACAAACTCATAATTCTGCGCCTCTGAATCTATCGATTCCAGCATTGAGCTGTCCTGTTTGTTCAGCGGGTCCATGCCAAAGTCCATGGAGTCCTGGAGGCGCAGGCTGCATGGGCGTAATGGGGATGCGGGAACCTGCGTGGAGATCACCTGCACGGCCATTGTCGAGCCGCGCAACTCGGCCACAACATACACATTGTTGGGCACATTGTGAAACTGGATGTTGACATTCTCGGAGTTCAGCAGAATGTTCACCGAGTTCTCGACGCGCTCCAGTGTGATGCGATCATCCACGCGCAGCCACTCCAGCGAGGCAAGCGATCGCTGCAAGCAGCTGGAGTTGAAGCGCACCTCGTTGCCGCTCACGTACCAGACATTTGCCGGGATCCGCTTGAGGCTCGTGGGCAGCTTCTTCCGCACGCTTTCATCCGCCAAGTTGAGATCTGTGATGCCGATGCTGAGGCAGCCTGCAACAAGATTCGATTTGAGTGTCAAGATTCACGAAATATTTTGCTAACCTACCGGCAAACATGGGATTTATCGACGTCAGCTTTATTTCGAAGGGCGAGCTCGCACTCAGGGGATGCTCGGAGAAGACCAGGCTGTGCGAGAGGGCTGCAGTGGACCCAGTGTATCGAGAAGCCTCTGTCCAATCCTTGGTCAGCGCCACGTTACCCGAGACGAATGTCCAGCGGTGCTTGGTCTCCAGCGCTGGATGTTGTATGACGGACGTCGCCTGGCAGCTCTGCGAATTTTCGCTGGTGGCATACGGAGCCCGGATGTCCAGTTGTGTCTGGGTCAGGCTAACCTGTGCGCACTGCCCATAGAGATCAATGATGGCCCAAATATTGGGCGCGTGGCATTCCCCAGCCGGACCCTGGTCCATGCCGTCGACAAAGAAGTGGATGTAGTCGCCGTTCCGCATGACGCCGACCCGTGCGCCCGTGCCGAGTGTGTCCAAATCGATGAGTACATTGGTGCGTATGGTCTTGCGATTATGGAAGATCATGGGACCGCACAGTATGATGGTATCATTGGCCTCCAAATCAGTGGCATTTGGTGCCAGCTGTATATCCTCCGGTCGTGTGCCCGTCACACCAATCTCAATGTTGCCAGACCAATGGCGCACCATCGTCTCCAGCTCGACCTCGAACAGTTCCCGATTACGCAGCGGCCGATTACTGAACACAATGGCATCATTGAACTCGGCCAAGGAATTGGGACGCGAAGCAGTCAGCCCGCTATTAGAGATGCCAGCGTTGGCGCCATGAATGCTGTGGAACCGCAGCGGCACCTCGCTGTACAGCGTCGTATTGGAAATGGTGGAGTTGCCCGTGTCCGGGCTGCCGCACTCCGAGGTATCAATGATGCTGGCCTGTGCCGCCTGGCCATACAGGTCAATCACGCCGTACACTCGCTCCGGCACGTTCGTTGCTGCCGGTCCCTGATCGACGCCGTTCACCCAAAAGTGCAGAGTGCCGTCGTCCTTGCGCACGACACCCACGCGATCGCCCACCTGCAGACGATCCAGGTTCTGGCCATACTGCTCGATCACCGTAACACCGTTCTGCATGACACCGTTGCCAGTCATCATCCAAGTGCCAGAGCTGCAAAACCAGATGTTAAAGCTGGATTCAAACCAATAGAAAACGTACTTACCGCACGTTAGTCATGGTGAAGGGAAAGTCCAGTTCGTCGGCTGAGTGTGTGGTCACGCCCATTTCCACAGAGCCCGCCCACTTGGTGACGACGCGTTCGAGTCGCACTTGAAACAGCTCGTTGGGACGCAGCGGACGACGCGTGAGCACCACACCATTATTAAAGTCATCGGCAGCGCTGAAACATGTATTAAAATTAGTTACAAACTATTATTTAATGCAGCTAATGAAGAGCTCTTACTTGGGCCGGAGCGCTGTGCGTCCGCTCTGCGTGACCGTGGCATGACTGCCACAAATGTGATGGAACGTGAGGCGATCATCGTTGCGTGCAATGGCGCGCGTGCTGGAGATGGTTTCGCTCAGCCCGCCAGCCGCGCCGGCCACATTCATCTCGCTCTCCGGACTCAGCAGACTAAGCGTAGGCGTCCCAGACTGGCCATGGCTGCAGGCCAGAGCCATGCCAGCGACAATGTTGTTTCTTCTGGTGACTAAATTCTGCTGCTCGCGCTCGTCACGATCCACGATGGTCACCTTGATGGTCATGCCGTACAGATCGATGACGCCCCACAGTGTGGCGGCTACCCGCGTCGCTGCTATGCCCTGATCCTGGCCGTTGATGTAGTAGTGGAGGTTGCCATTCGACTTCCTCATCATGCCCACCCGGTCGCCCTCGCGTAACTCATCCAAATTGAATTCGCCGTACTGCCGGCGTGTGCCCTTGCCATTGGTCAGGATGCCGCAACCGGACATCATGATGGTGCCGCTGCGCATGTTTGTCATTGTGGCCGGAAAGTGGAGAGCTGTGGGATTGTGCGTGGTGACGCCCACCTCAATCGAGCCCGACCACTTGTCCACCAGCTTGTCTATGCGAATCTCAAAGAGTTCGTTGTCGCGCAGTGGACGATGCGTCATGACGACGCCATTATTGAACTCGTCCAGTGGACGACGGCGCTCGGCTGAGCGAAAATTGGGCAGCAGCTTGACCAGAGAACCACAACGCGTATGGAAACGCAAGCGATCGTTGACATCATAGAAATCGCCAATGCCGCTGCTGGAGCTGCAGCTGGCATTTCCGTTGAGATTAAGCCGGGCCAAAGCATCAATATTCCCGCTGTCCACAACACTAACGTCCACGCTCATGGGCACATCCAAATTCTGGATGACCTGCTGCAGCGGCTGCTGCAAGGGCGAGTCCAGCAACTGCTGAAAGAAAACATCGTTTTAGGCATTTATTTAATATAAGACAAACAAACTGAAATACCTCGCTGGTGGTGTTGTGCATGGCACTCACATCTGTGGGGCAGATGGACACCTGAACACAGCGTCCGTAGAGATCAACCAGAGCCCAGAGCGGCTTGGGCATGTTCTTGGCGGCCACGCCCTGCGACTCGCCGTTGACATAGAAGACGAGATCGTGGTTGGAAGTGCGCATGACCCCAACTCTATCATTTTCATTGAGTGTCTCCAGATCTGTGCCGTAGTATTCGAGCAGGCGGCGCCCATCCTTGCGCACATCGATGCCGGACATAACCCAGGTTCCATTGCGCATAGCCGTCGCGCAAGCAACCAGCTCCAGATCCTCGGGCGACTCCGATGTGACGCCGATCTCAATGCTCCCACCCCAAGAGTGATTCTGCCAAGCACACAAACATAGATTATTAGGACATATACTGTTTAATAGTTAATATCCCAACTCACCTTCTTTTCGATGACCACCTCGAAGAGCACATCGTCGACGAGCGGCTCGGCGCTGAACACGAGGGCATGGCTGAAATTTCGCATGGAACGCTGCGCGGAACGATTCCCATTGCCAAGCGTTATGGAGCGGCCACAGCGTGTGTGAAAGCTCTGCATCAAACTGCCTGTGGGGTCAGTGGACATGTTATGAATAGTGAACTTTTCGCCTAACGTTGCACTCAAACTCCAACAACTCCCACTACAAGCCGCACAACGTGCGTGCAGCTATTGTACTACTGCATGGCTACAACATTTTCGCATTGTTGCGTTTATTATCAATTAAAACTTGAGTCTCGCAAGCAGACCGCACTAATTTACTTAATACGAACTAAATTCAGGTTCTGTTTGAGTTTTTCCTTTGTTTTTCTCCTTTTTCAGCACATTTCTGTATTGTTGATTCCTCTTCTGTTTTATTTCTATTTTTTTTTTTTTTTTTTTTTTTTTTTTTTTTTGTAATTGCAACAGCTGACATACAGCGATAACAGTTTAACATTTGCTTACACTGTTATATCAAACCGCATAAAACAAACAGTTTTAGTAAACAAATCCGAGCAGAGCAGCTTTTGAAACTATCTTCATAAATAAATTTAATATTATATTATATAAAAAATGTTTATTTCATAAGCAAATAGGTATATATAGTGAAATTTATTTGAAACTAACGGATCAGCTGCTGAATCATTCGATAAGTTCGTAGAGGTAACGCTGTCGTTCGATAAGTTGCTATCGGTCGACCAACTGATTGACAAAAACACATTTTTGGGAACATCGGTTGTTGGCAGAAGGGCGATAAATTCCATATTATTTTGGAAATTCCGAAGAAAAACGAAATTTAAACGAACTGCGCACTTGGAGCAAGTAATGTAAAAGTTTCGTTTTCGCCTCGATGTCTTCAGCACAACGTCAGAAACAGTTCGATTTGAACCGCGGCAGCAGCGCAACAACAAATGAAAACAAAATAACAATGAACGCAAACTCGAATTCGAATTCGCCCGGACAACGTAAGTTGCAGGTCTCGATGGAGCGTCTGCAAGTACAACAGCCAAATATCAGTAGACGCGCCGCCGGCTCCAATTGGCAGGCAGCAGCAGCCATCGGCAGCGAGAATCAAAAGCAGCCTCAAGCAAATACGAGCGATGAGGACGCCAACGGCACTTTGTCCAAGTCGGCACGTGCACGTCTCAAGCGTAAGGCACAGCGGAATCGCTATTTGGCCATGGACTGCGAGATGGTCGGTGTGGGATTTAATGGCCAGGACGACATGCTGGCTCGTGTCTCCATTGTAAACAAGGTGGGTGAAGTGCTGCTGGACAAGCACGTAAAGCCCCGCGCGCCAGTCACCGATTACAGGACCGCCGTCTCGGGCATACGCCCGCACGACATAGAGAATGGCGAGGAGTTCGAGGCTGTGCAGGATGAGGTGGTCAAGCTGCTGCATGGAAAAATACTCGTGGGCCATGCCCTGCGCAACGATCTCGCCGTGCTGAACATCAAACATCCCGTAGCTCATATTCGCGACACCTCGCGCTACAAGCCGCTCTGCAAGCTCGTCTCCAACGGCCACACACCTAGCCTGAAACGCCTGACCATGGCCGTGCTCGGCCAGGAGATACAGACGGGCGAGCACAACTCTGTGGAGGATGCACGCGCTGCCATGGGCATCTACAATCGAATTGCCGCCGACTGGGAGAAGTATCTGGAGCGGCGCCAGTAGAAATGACAGCAGCAGAATAAACGAATCAACTAGCATTAAGTCATTGTCATTGAATTTTAATATTACAATGTAAATAAATATATTAAGTTTTGAGCTTAACCTATTCATCTGATCCTATACTGTCCGTCTGTGGGTCACTTAAGACACTGCCGTGTATTGCATTGTGGCGTTCCATCAGCTCCCGCCACGGGTCCTCCAGCATGGAGCTGTGAAAGTATTGAGAAACATTTCCCCTATCGTTAAATTTTCTTTGATTTTGTTGCTGCCCGCGCCTGCCACCTCCGCCCCCTCCGCGATACCCGAAATTCCGCGGGCTTCCGTGTTGCTGGTGAGGTGTTTTTATCTGGTAGAAGTGGGGCGTATTTGCACTGGAAGATCCCTGCCTATCTTCGTAGAAGCCAACATTTTGCTGCGGCGTTCGAATCTGGTAGAAATGTGGCGTGCTTTGGTTGGGTCTCTGTGGCGTTTGCTGGCCACCATTATGCTGGGACATGTACTCCGTATTCTGAGATGGGTATTGTCGCACATTCTGAGAGTAGGGCGCATAGTAATTAAATCCTTTTCGCGGTGTTCCCATTATTAAACCAATAGAAATAGTTTGTAAACAATTCACTAAACTTCGTACCAGGGCTGGTGCACACCGATTAACTTATCGAAATGCTTATGCCTTGCTGATAGTGGATAACAATTTTCAAATAAAAATGTTTGAAAATTATGAAGTAGTTAGCTTTCAGTATTTGATCAAAAATATGTTTGTTCTACTTGTTTGGCATGTCATAAATTTGTTGTTAAAATAATGTGTACATAGACACTAAGGTGGAGAGCGTGCAGGCTAGTATATTTTGTAGAGCACAACATTCGGTATTTCAATGGTGCCAAACCGTCGGTCACACTAACAGTCTCGTTCGAAAACTCGACAAGCGAAGTTGCGAGTCGTTCTGGTCGCGCCGTCGCATGTAAATTGCATTTAAACAATTGCAGTGGAATTTCGCGTACAAAACCCTAAGTAATTCGAATGCATCATTAAATTTCAAATTTCAAATTGACAGCGCTTTTAATTCAAGTTGCAAACGAACGACCGGTTAGAGTAGAAATTAAAAGGAAGGCCATAAAGCTAAACACGCCTACAGGAGCGTTCTATTGAAATCTGCGCTTTGTCTGTGCCTCTGTATGTGTGAGTGTGGAGTGTGCCTGTGTATGTGTGTGAGTGCAGTGTGGAGTGTTGAGTGTGTATGATTGTATGCGAGCCCGTGTTGAATGCATATGTGTGAGTTTGTGTTGGCGTGTGTATATGTTTGTTCAGTTGCATATAAAGAAGAAGAAGCAGCAGCACCAGCAGCCGCCGCATCAGCAGCAACAGCAACAACAACAACAACAAGCACATTACTCACTTTGGTGTCATTATTTGTGCTTCCAACAAAATTCTTTTAGGGCGTGTATATGCTTGTGTGTGTTCCTCCGTATGTATGTCTGTGTCTGTGTAAAACATAAAAATATATATAATTAATATTGCAGTTAAAAGTGCTTGCATTGCAAATAAAAAAGAAAGAAAGAGAAAAAATTAACACAGCAACTTTTTCGCCTTTAGTTCAATACGACAACAACAACAACCATAGCAGCAGCAGCAGCAACAACAAGAACAACAACAAACAACAAAAACGTCGCAAAACAACAAAAACAAACAGTTACACTAAAAAGAAACAACAAAAACACTAAAACCAGAGTATAAATTTGCTTCGCTTGATTTACAATATATAGACAATAATAAATTCACTGGCTGTAGGGCGAGCGCAGGCAAGGCAGCAACATCGCTTTGGATATCTTCAGCGGCATCAAAGAGCAACTCTCAAGTTGCCCCGAACGCACCCGTGCATTCTGTCGCACTGTATGGGGCGCGGTGTCCACGTCCCTTAGCACAGCGCTAACTGCGGCGAGCATCGAGGCCGGCGACGCCCGCGACGACGGTGGCGGTGGAGGCGGTGGGGCAGGCGGAGGCGGCGGTGGCGGTGCCGGCGGCTGGTGCAGCACAATAACAACAGCAACAACTGGCGCTGCATCGGCGAGCAGCGGCCGCTTTGCAACCATAATGGGCGCAGTCAAGTCTCGGCCCATCACCAGCGCCGACGTGGACCGGCAGGAGGATCAACGTCAGCAGCTGCCGCCCTTGCACCAGCATCAGCACCAGAACACAAACTCCATGCAGCGCAATGGCCATCACAGTGCGACGCTCCAGAAGCAGGATCTGCGCTACGACATCGGCTCCAGCTCGCAGTACCATCATGTGAGGCAGCCGAGCGTGCGCAGTCGCAGCCAGCAGCCCATGCCCACCACGGATGAGCTGGATCGTCGCTTTGCCAAAGTCTTGGTGAGTAGCTCCATGAAATCCTTATCTCTTTTATCCTAACACCCACAACCCTTGCTCTCGCTCTTCCGTGCTCTTTCAATACATGTGATTGGGAATGAGCTCATCGCGCTTTGTATGCGCATGTGTGCGTGTGTGCGTGTGAGTGAACGAATGTGTATGTTCGTGTGCTGCGATAATCCCAGTCGAACTTGAAATCAACTTAGAACTTGTCGAAACTAAATAAAGTCTAACTTGGTTCAGCTAAAAGCCCAAGTTTTATTTTATTTGAAATATGTTAATTCATGCAAAACAGAGCAGTTAGTAATGTTTTGTTGGATATTCGTATAGAACACAGTTGTTTGAATTGAGAAACATTTATTCGAATTCTTAATTTAATTGAAAATAATGAATAATACTCAAAGACCTATTAAAATTACTGCGACCAATAAAAATAGTCAGCAAAAGGCGCAAGTTGAAGTATAAATATTTTAATATTTATTTTATTTTATACAGAATAGATAGATAGAATATAAATTGGTTTCGTATATTCAAAGAGTTCGATGGAGAAATTATATTTCGATTTTCTTAGATTATTACTCACTTTATTTGTTGGGGCTTTTTATCTTGGAGCCTTGAACATTTAAATCTACCTGTTATGTCGAAAAAAGTATATATATATAAAGATAATATTGTTAGTAAAACTGCTAAAAACTGGAGAATTGAGGCTACAGTTTCTATAAACAGCTTCAAACTGGGTTTACAAGTTTAATTTTATTTTCCTCGCCAATTATCGCACGTGCATGACACAAAAACGGAATTAAAATATAATCTGTATTTCCCAAACTTCGCCGTATACCTGCAGCAATAATTCACAGGCAATTTGCTTCCTGTTTTAAGATCGACAAAAGATCAATTCTCATGCATGCTCAGAAAATGCATGCGACTCTCTGTACGTTTGGCACGCACAGCAGTTCAGCTGTGTATTGTCTCGTGTGTGTTCTCTATATATGCATATGTTGTATGTATGTATGTATGTAAATTTGTGTGAGTGTGTGTGTATACAGCTCTCTCGCTCACTCCGTCGGCGTTCTGTTCTGTTTGTCATGCATCTGAAGTGCTGCTGGCTCGCAGCAAGCCGCGCACCAAAGTCAACTTAATTAAACAATGGGCGCGCGCTTTTATATTGCCAAAAAGGAAAAAATATCAAATAAAATTTGTTGCTATAAAAAAGAGCTTGAGTGCCACAAGAAACGAGTGTGACCCAATCCGAAGCCAAATCCGTAGCCCCAAGCCCCAGGCCTCTAGCCCCCAGACAGAGACGCATGCAAATGGCAATTAAAAGCAAATTGATCGATTGTCGCCGCTCTCTTTCCCGCTGCTGACTCATTCGGCTTAGCTTATCTGCCATTCGCGCCCAAATTGAGAATGAGTATTGGAAAAAAAGAAGCATACATAGAGGGAGAGAGAGTGCGAGAGGGAGAGAAAAGCCATACTAAAAACACGAAATCTTTATTTATATGCGCAGCTCGAGTTCTCACTTATCATCCATCGTTCCCAGTGGATGTAACATGAAACGCCGCTCAACGAGTTCTCTTTTCCCTATGTTTTGTTTTTGTTCTTTCATATCTACCCCTCGCGTATATGGGGGCAGCATTGCTTTGTCAAGTTGCATGCAACATGTAAATATAGGTGATTTATGCGTGTAGGTAAATGATTAAAGCTCGTTAAGGCATCGCCTTACGGGTGGGAAAACTGGTGTTTCCTAACTGATTCGCATGAATCTCAACATATTTAGAAAGTTGATAATTCTTCGAGGCGAGTCTATTGGAAATTCAAATGAGTAGTTCAGCTGATTAAATATAGTATCGTATTATTTACAACAGACATAAATACGGCTTTAAGCCAATATACTTATAATTATAAATATCAACATTATTATTATTAATCTCAGTTTACAGAGCTTAGTAGGCATAAATAATTATTTAGAGTAAGAAAATCACTCAATGTGTGGTAGATGAGATCTTTAAAATATGCAGTCCACAAATATTTTTTTATTTATTTATTTATTTATTTTTGTATTAGTATTTTTGGAGTACTCATTATTGATATGATGATATGATATATCTATAAAAAGAAATCACACATATGTACATTGCAAATTACCATGATTTTGCATAGCGTTGTAAAAGATAAAAAATGAATGCCAACATTGCAAAATAATATAAGAAATAATAGTATATATATTATAATATTGTTTATAATTTAATAATAATAATTTTGCTATAAACAAAAATTAAATTGTCAAAAGTTTCTTTCACACAAATTAAATATTGTAATATACTATATAATAATTAACTAATAACATACAATATGATAATAGGAACAAAATTTTAAAATAAATATTAATATAATTCAATACGTATGATATAATAATATTATATATAATATATTATTTATCGCTTAAAATAAAATAAAATGTAGTAGCATAACCTCTAACTTTTACGTAAATAAATCAACTGTTGCTCGAATTTTCTTTCGCATATTTTCGAATTTGTTGCAATTAGCCACGTTTAAATGATTTCCATTGATCTTTTACTTCAGCTGCTCAGTTGTTGCTGGCTTGCCTCAAGGGTATACAAACGTTCGATTTAAATTGCCATAGATAGCACTTGTTGATCATTCTGGTTATTTTGTTTACCCCTTTTTGGCACTGGTAGTGTTTAACTGTTTTGTTTATATTGAGTTGTTGTATTTGCATTGTTTTCTTCTTTTTATTTTCATATAATTCTCCTCCATAAATTTGTTTTGTCATTTCGGTAGCGTTCATCTGGCTTGGCCTCGTCTCGCCATTCGCAAAGGCTTAGGCTAATTTGTGTTTACTTTTGCCTCTCTCATTGTCTCTTTTTCCGTATCTGTCTCTGTTTCTGTCTCAGTCTCTGTCTCTGCTTCTGCTTCTGTCTACTGCCCTTGCCACTGTCCGTGCCAAACACGCGCCCACAATTGAAGGCAATTGTTTGCCCGATTCGTGGCTATAAATAGTCTGAGTTTTGCCAACATTGCCGCTAATAATTTGCGTTTTGTGTCTAATCGGTTGCAGTAGTTGCTGCAGATGTTTCCGGTTAGCCGCGCGGGTTGATTGAACTCTCTGTATTTGCATGAGACGCATCCATCAAATTGACTTCAGTCTCCCAAGCTGAGCAAACAAATGTCTCTCCGCGACAGATGCGCGAATCTCCACAGAGCAGAGCAAACGCAACTTAATATGGCATCAACTTCATTCAACTTCATTTGATTTGTGCGCAAAAGATTATTTTCAGTTGGCCAACTTCATTATTCTTTTACTGCATTGATGATAAGTTATATTTGCTTTAAAGTTTTTCTATTTTGATAAGAAACTATGGCTCTAATTCTCTCTATTCTTTTATACTCTAACGCATCGAGTGGGAAATCGAGGCATCAATATTGCGTTATAATGTACGTAACGCACAGAAGCTGATGTGGATAGTGTCCATCAAGCAGATATATTCTTCGTCATGTCCCAGTTGTCTGTCTTTTCGTATAATCGCGTAGATCTTTACAAGACAATTGACTTTGTTTGGTTTTTTAAAACTCGAGTTTCAGATAATCGATAATTATTGCCCTCTAAATGTTATCGAATTCAGTTATAAAATTGGCTTATCGTATATTTTCCGTGTTAAAATTTCAATTTCATACAATATCGATTGATATTCTTTTGATTTTCAAATACAAGTTTTACATTTTACTTGATTAATTTTAGTTTGGAGCTTGAATTTATCTAGATTGCCTCGTGTTTTATAGGTTATTCAGATTTTATGTTAAAAATTTTATTCTAATTCGTTAAGTTACGCTTTAAAGACACAAATCGGTCGGACTTCAGGGTATCTCTTGGTCTACAATCCCCAGCGACTGGTTTTTTGACGTGATTCATTTTATTGGCTCTATGTTATGTCTATGTCAATAAAGATGTTTCTAAGAATTTTTCCAAGTAATATTACATTTCTTTTGAAAAATGACAATAAATCTATTAATCATTTTATGGGTCTAATATACTACTCGATTAAGCTGTTTTATTTGTGGCCAAAAAACAATTTCTTACAGCCCTTTGTTTCATAGGTAATCATAAATAATAATAAACTCATTTCCAACTGCAAAATTAACTGCTAAATTTAAGTTGAAAAAAAAAACTTTGTAATAAATATTTTGGTGCAATAAAATGCATGCAAAGTTATAAGGCAAGATATAGATATATGTATATTCTCACGTCATAACGTCCTTCTATATAAGATATCCATCCTTTGGCTTTATGTTGACTTAATGATAATTAATAGTTGGTTAATTTGTGTAATAGCATTTTAATATCCATAAAACTTAATAGGCTTAATGCAGTGGCTCCGACTGTCTGTGGTGGTGGTGGTGATGGTGGTGCTGTTGCCTTTATGTCGGCTGCTGTGGGTGTTGTCAGACTAACCACATAAAATCCTCATTAATTTACAAGCTTTCACGCGAGACACAAATGACTTTCACTCATTTAATCACGCCCGCCATTATCGTCTGCATAATCATCATTGTGATCATCATGAAAACGGCATCAGTAGCCGCAGTAGACGCAATCAACTCTGTTTAGAATAGATAATAGCCATTACGTATCGAAGCTCAGTTCAGTTCAGTTCAGTTCGGGCTTCCCTAATGCCCTAATGGCATTTTCAGTGGCTGACAAAAAGCACAGATGTTTCTTTTCTTTTTTTTTTTTTTTTTTTGTTGCTGAATTAATACTCATTGTTTATAGGCATTCATTCAGCACTATGATGACTTTGTCAGAGTTTGCCCGTTTGCTGGCCTTTATCTAACGACTGCAGAAACAGAGGAACACATGCTGTGTACTTATCTATTTTGTATATATCTATATTTGTATATATAGTTCGCATTGGCTTATCGCTTCGCCTCGACTTCCTTGGCGGTCCCCTTTGGGGGCATTCGCTTCTTGTGGTGTCTAGGCAAAAAAAAAAGCGAGGCTAGCTGCATCTGGTATTGTGCGCGCAGAAAAAGCGTAAGCGAGCATAGACTCGATGTGAACTGATGTAAGACCAATCCCAAACAGGCCAAGTAGAGCACATAAATTACAATGCAGTTTGTTCTGCATCTGCAGCTAAGCGCGCATAATTATAATTGAGTGTGCGAACTTAAGATTGCAAACTATGCTTTGCTCTTTTATGGCTTATGCGTATCGGGTAAACAGCAGGGATTTTTATTCGATCTAATAATAATGGACTCTATATTGGGAAAATATGCAAGTTTTTCGCTCTGAGTTGCCTTGGACTTTGTATGCAGATCGTGTTTCCTTAGTTATTTTTAGGACAGCCAAAGTTGGTAAAGACCATATCATCAATTCCTTTCCGAAGATGGCAACGTCTCATATATTTTATGTCTTTGACGCAACTGCGTGTTCCTGGTCTTATTTCCTTTTTGGTTTGGCTCTTCTCTGCCCACCCACACACTTTCTTTGTCTTGCATTGTCAACAGTATCTGTCTTTCTCGACTTCGATTCTTTTCTCCTGTAATCGCTCTCTCTCTCTCTCTCTCTCTCTCTCTCTCACTCTTACATAACTTTTATTACTCCACTCTTTATTATTACTCCTTTTTCACATATATATTTAGTTGATGAAAATCGTACAGCAATATACATAGCTTGGCTATGCCTATCTCTTTTTTGGTTATATATCTCTATATCTATATCTCTCTTGCCTTCTCTCTCCCAATCTTCAGCTGCTCTCTCTCCTTCTTCTTCTTTGTAACTCCCACAATCTCGCTCATGTTTTCTCTCACGCCATCCCTCCCCATGTCTGTCACTCGTTTTATTTCTCTTTCACTCTCTCTCTTTTTCCTTTTCCCTATCAATCGATCTCACTTGCGTTCAATCTCTCTCTATCCCTGCCCACATCTGTCACTCCTACACTCGATTTTTTGTCACTCCCCTTTTATCTCTCAATTCTGTGTTAATGAGAGGCTGTAACTCCGCGATTTTTTAATACTTTTGGCTTTGAAATAGTTTTGATTTATAACAAATTATATATTATTGCATTCACGTCTTAGTGTTTGTGTCTTGTTTCGTTGAGTTTTTTATTACCTGATGCTGACTAAGTGAATTTTCGCATGATCTTGTTTTTTTCACAGTCAATTATACGAATTTTACACGAGACTTCCCAGTTTTTAGTTGTGTGTTAATCAAGTTAAACAATTACTTCATTGTCATGCAGTTTTTTCATTCTGCTTTCTTTTGTTTATAGTTTTTTTTTATCATTATTTATATATTGTATATTATGAAACGTGATGTATGTAATATTTGATTTGATAAACATTTCGCAGCCGTGCAATGAGTAAATGAAAATTGCAACTGAAAATTATTGCAATGTCTTATTGATTGATATTGTTATTATTATTATTGTAATTATTGCGTGCTTTGGGGAGTGTGTGCCTTTGTTATTTACTGCGAGGGCTGCTCGTTGCTCTGTTGCTCCGTTGCCCTTGCCAATGGCCCCAGTCACCTTTTTTTTTGCTTCCGCTCCCCACTTGCTCCTCTGCTCCACACATTCTGTTCCGCTCGGCCTCTTGGCGCTGAGTGATTTGCCTCGACGCGTTTTTTAAATAACCAACAATATAGCTATACGACTGTGTATACTTCGGAATAATAAATGACAAAGCCTCTCTCTCTCTCTCTCTCTCTCTCTCTCACTTCGACTCGCATGGGCCGCTTAATATTTATGCCAGAGCAGGCAAAAATAAGTAGCGGCATTTTTTTTCTATATAAATTAGTCGTCAACACAAAATAATCCAACTGCCCAGCCGTCGTACCGGATACGCATTTTAAAATTGTGTTCAATGAATGTTTGCGCTTGTGTGTGTGTGTGTTTGCATGTGTGTGGGTGTGCATAATGGGCGACTCTGGTACCCCCTTTTGAGCAGGTCGATCTACGCTCTTGGCGTATGACTAAGCATCAGAGTCCGGCGCACTATTTGAGTATTTCCCTTTTTGATTGAACCGCAGATTAACATATACATATATAGGTCGAATAACAATGAAAATGTAGACTCAATAATGCTCTAGTTTTTTTTAAACTATAAAATTAATTTTCAGCTTTTAATTTGCTTTCTTTTCTACTATGTAGTAGACCGCACGGCGGGGCATGATTCATTAAAAAATGGCATACGCAAATCGTGTTGGCGAACAGATTTAATACTGAGTAATCTCAAGAGTTCATAAATTCTTTGCTGAGAGATGTGTAGAGGCAAGGGATTTCTGCTTTAAAAAACAAAAATAAGTTTATAAACAGCTTGTCAAATTCGCTTTCGATTCCATTGAAATTTTATTTCACTTGCCTGAATTTCACTGGAATTAAATTGAGTTTTCCAATTAGATATATGTATGTATATAATATGTATTAGCAGATATGTATATAATATATATGTATTTATTTCTGTACCTTAAACCCAATGGGAAATCATGGTATAGTAGTTTGTAAAAAAGTATGTAACAGGCAGAAGGAATCATCACAGATCCCATAAAGTATATGTATTTTTTATCAGGGCGATGAGCTATGTAGATATAACCCTATCCTTCCGTCCGTCCGTTATAATGCGCCTATCTGCAGAAGATGTAAGATTGTTCAGTTACGAGTTTATCATTTTTTTTTTAGAAACCTCATTTAAATACTATTAGATCTGGAGACTTCATATTCTTGCTGAATATATAATATAATCGATACGAAGATTTTGTAATGTACAGATGTTAGATACCACGCCCCCTTCGCCTTGTGCCTGGGAATATACACACTTTTAAACATTGTGATTACGTTATGAAAGTTTCATTACGATTGTCCACCTACAAAAGAAATATATATGTTTAGGTATCTCCTAGTCGATCAGTCTGGAGCACTCTTACTTGTTTATTCTGACCAACATCCTGACCAAACTGACGCCTTTTTCATCTTGACACTAACACGCACACACACACTTACACACACCATCCACACCCTTTCCTGCGCCGTCTGTTGGCACTCCAATTAGAAGATTGACACGGCTGCACCCAATTGAAGTCACGTAAACGTATTTGCTGACTTCATTATGGCCGGGACATTCTCAGTAAAATGTAAAAAACACAATATATGTATATTTATTTACCCGTACAATTTAAGTACAATGGCATCACAGTCGACTGCCAGTGGCTGGGCTGATTGATGTTTTTGGTTGAGTGAATCGGAGTCATAAAAAAGTCATTGGAAGCCACAGATACATCGTGGCATCGATGCAAATGCCCTACTCTATAGCGAATTCTATTTAATTGTCAGTGCTGTTTAACAGGTGCAGCCTGGTGCCTGGTGTCAGGTGTAAATTTAATATCGTCTAGCCATGAAATGTTCCTAGGTTTGCCTTTGATCAACAAAGCAACAGACGTTGCAGCTGTGAAATCTAGTAAATATCGATAACAGCGCCATTTCAGCTAATTTATAATTTATATGTATACGTTTCTACAAGTGCCTGTCTAGAAGGTTCTACAAATTTTATCTAACATCCTCTCAGTTCTTATCAGCAAGATATATACGAATGTGTGCTCCTTTTTTATTATAAACGCTATAGTCCCTTTATCTCAGTCTCAACTTCTTATCGCTGAGGCCTTTCACGGCGACCGCTACCGTATTGCTTATATCTTCTCAGCGAGGAATTTGCGGTTAACTTAATCAGTAAACGTAATTTTTGTTTAAATAGCTGGTTTGCATGGAATCCGCTTTACTTTTTATCAGTCAAGGATTTGAGGTGTCGTTGCTACTGAAAAGTAAGATCGTTTACTTTAGAGCAAGATCACTTATAAGAGTTCAAAGTAAACGAGATATGAGAGTTTTTAAATATTGAATGGGTGATTAAAAAAAATTACTTTGTGTAGTACTTAACGCCGGAGTGTTATTTTAATATATGATTTCTAGATGGGAGTTACGTCGTAAGATGTAAGGTTATTGGCATACCTGCCGGATGAGTCATTGACTAAAAAGAATTCAGTAAAACAGGCTTCTATTTAAGTGTATATAAGTTTTAAAACAGTTTCGTCATTGTTGTATGGGCTTAATATAGATATATAAAGTTCTTCAAGTCAGTTTTGTATGCTGCTACAATTTGTATTTCCTATTATAAATGCAATTTGTACGATTTTTACATTTTTCTGATAATATTAACTCCTTTTTCTTGGTAGTTCCAAAGTAAGATGAAATAGAATTTATGTATTTCCTATTGATTGGCATGTCTATATTGACTCACATTTCCCTAATGATCAATAATATCTATAGTTTATAGGGTATGCCCTGGACGAGCCTATGGACAGAGCCGATTGAACTCAGCTCGTCATTTATATAGACATTAGTCTATTAGACTATCACGTCCCTTTTCTGCCTGTTGTATTTATTTCCATAAAACCATTATACCCCAAAATTCGTTTTTCAATGTGTGTAGGGTATAAATACGACTAATTTTGAAACAGCTGCTAACTATGTTTTCAAGTATTTCCAACTAGAACAATCTTTAAAATTCATTAAAATTAACTCAAATCGTGGTATAAGTACAACTCATTAAACAACTTTTACAGGGTCTACAGACTATACAAACGTAGTTTTCAACATTGGCTTCGATCAATCTTGGTTGAGTATGATGTTTGACGGCTTCAGTTGGACTATCTGCGGAAATCAAATTGGGATTTGATGGTCGGGAAAGACCTTTGTCAGTCCATTAGCGCAATTCGCATGCATTGTTGTCTCTTGCAACTCGACTTTAAATGCATATTTATATTTCTGCACACTTTTATGGCCATTAGCTAATGGCTTTTCATTTAAATGGCAATTATTCATAAATATATATTTTGTTTTGTCTCTTATCGCACAGGCTTCGATGGATCTGCCACCGGACAAAGCAAAGCTGTTGCGTAACTACGATGACGAGAAGAAGTGGGACATGATATGCGATCAAGTAAGTAGAGTTCATAATTTCAAAACTTAAGTGCCGTGCCATGACTAAACAGCCTAAACCGCCGGCCACGCCTTCCCAGCCTTCCCAGGCCCCTGCCGCTGCCGCTGCCAGACCGCATGGCTGCGTGTTTATCATCATCGTTCGGTCCGCAACTTCCTGTTTATGCCAAACGCAAATTTTTGCAGATTATATGTGTGGTGCGACAGTAGTAGTGTGGTAGTGGTAGAGCCAGCCCCCGCCACTCCCTGCCCCGCTTTGTCTACGTATCAACGGGGCGGAAGGCCAACGCCTAAAACAGTTTCTAGTCTTGAACTGTGACCTCTCGGAACCCACTCGACAGTGTCGCGCGGCTCTAATTAACTATGCCAAATGTCATTCGCTTTAATTGTAGCTCACATGAGAGCTAGGTAAACACAGCAACAAATTCAACTAACTCGTAAATTATATAAAGTGAGATAGTTTGTGGTTTTATAGTGTCAATAAGACTCAAGATTGTAACATTTCCTATTAGATTATCCAGTTAGAGATATACTGTTACAGTGAGATGATTTTCTAAGTCGTAATGAAAATTGTATATAGATATATATAGGATAGTCTGAGGTTTTATAGTGTCAACAAGACTCGATATGAATATAGTTATTATTAGAACGATTGAGGAACTGTCGAAATATGTGAAATTATTCTTGATGATTTATTATTCAAGATGAATCATGAAAATTATTCTTTTAGGGCCTCATTGGGCCCTAAACAAGAGAGAAACTTTAGAAATATTTAAATGTAGATAGAGGGTTAGCTTTAGGTTAGATTATTGGGCTCACATTTTTAGTTCACTTACAGCTCACACTTCCTTGAGGAGGCCAAGTCGTGCGTTAACCTTGCCAACTGTCAACCTGTTCCGAAAAACCCATTAACTCATTTTGAGCATCATCATTTATAAAACCCTCTCTAGCTGACATCTGAACTACGTAGCACTTGATGTTCATATCTGAGTATAATTTATCTTGAAATTCGCGCAGCTCCGAACTCGGCGTAACTCCGCCTGAGCCTCATATTAGGCATGTGTTTTGGGTTGATATGGATCTGTTTGTATATATATATTTTCTATATATATTATATGCATATATCATTATTCAGTGCGTGCTCGACGTTTGCTTTTTTGTTGATGTCGCTTGTCGCGTTTGAAGCTTGTAAAAGTGCAAAATGAATCCAATTTCAAAACGATTTGGGCGCTTGCTGAATTCAAATGGCGTTGAACAACGCTCGTCGGGCTCTGGGGCATTAAATAAACCATATATAACATTTGAGTATTATATTAAGCCACACATAGAACGTCAAATGGGCGTCAGTGTGGGGGCTCCAATAAAAACACAAACACACACACATGTCAACAAGGCTACATGTGTTATAGACCCATGTCTACACACAAGTCCACATTGCGTGCTCTGTTTGGGGAGTTATGATGAAACTATTAACGTGTGCGACAGAGCGTGCCATGGCTCGGTTTTGGTTCTCTAGCGGCTCTGGTCGGAGCACTAAACTGGGTCACTGAATTTTCAAGAGCTGCGCCTACAAAATATTCGCCAATGGCGTTGGAGTAAGCGCGATACAATCAAACACTCTTGATGATCAGGAGTGTAGAATAGAAAGTTACTCCTTGCTGATCTGTAAAGCATTTACTATCATAAATTGCATGGAAGATAAGTGCCTCTCAATATTCGACAAGCTCCCTAAACTTCTATCTTAGAAATATACAGTTTTGTAGGCATTAGATAATATTAATGACATTCTGTTGATCTGCAGATTTTTTAGGCATATATTTCATTTGATTGAAATGCCTAACAATATTTAAAAGTTTGCTTCTTTGAAGTAATATCATATTTTAATGACCTGAGATATACATATATCAAATTATATTTTCATACATCATATTTTATTATTTTAACTTTATTTTTAAAAGAGAGCAGTAAGCTAAGCTGGAACCACTCAATGCCTATATTCTATATACTTATAATCACGGCTTTCTACATCAATGAACTGGGCTTTCTTAAATAGGTATTCCACTCGAAATGATTTACTTTAAGACATTGTCATATCTTCCACCAAGTCGATTCTTGCCCGTTTCCTGCATAATACAGGGTATGCCTAAATCTGCAGTTTTCGTCGCCGCAGTCTTGCCTTTTTCTGCTTCTTCTAAACCGCCTGCATGCCAACAGACCTGTTTTCCATAATTCAGCCAACTTCTTGAATGAAAACGCAGCCTAAACCCACAAACAATGGACGTTGGAGTCGCGAGGACTTCAGCTGCTGCTACGGCCAATCCCACAACCCATGGCAATCCGATCCATGACAGCGCAGCACCACCAACACCAACAGCAACACCACCACCACCACCACCACTAGTATCTCTATGCTCTCAGCGGCTCGCAGTGACAAAATGCAAATTATTATGACTGCGATAAATTGCAGTTTTTAATCGCTGGAGCCGCTCGGACGCCCCATACCTGGTTAAATATACATATACATATATAGAAGCAGCTATATATATGCATATATATAGTAGTATATCTGTATATATATTTGGCTTTTTTCTATTTATGCCGTCGCAGTCGCAGTCGCAGTTTGACTAGGAAAAGAATGAAACTGGTTTTCTTTTTTACTCCGTGAAGTTGCACAGGCAAAGCACCAAAACCCACACATAGTTTTAGTTGTAGTCATGCGTTGCTTTTGTTGTTGTCGTTGTTGTTGTTATGGTATGTTGTTGGCATAGTAAAAAGCCAAAAACAAGTATACCACGCTTCATGCTTAAAAAAATGTTTAAAGTTAGGCAAGCTATCGATGCTTATATGATCGCTGTGGTCTTGTGTGTTCCACGGAGCTGAAGACAGCGAGCTCTGGGCAGTCAGAGAGGGACAGGGAGATAGAGAGAGGGCTCTACCGTAAGCGTGGTACACAAATATGCAGTTGGCAGAGGCAACAATAGCAACAACAACAAAGGCAACGCAACACAGCACCCATAGCAAAACAAAAGTAAAAGCCGCTAAGTTAGTGTTAATGCTTGAGAGAGGAGGTATTTTCCATTTGGCCTCTGTCCAGCACTTTTTTGGTTAGTCAACAGTTTTTATAAACTCGTGGATTGCGGCAGTTACCGTGTTTAATTGATTGTCTATAATTGGGAAAGTTTTCGGGTCTGAGCAGAGCATTGCAGGAGGCAGTTGATCTCGATCATTAATCAAAAACTGTGCTAAAACAAGTTTTAAATACAATATAGAAATATATAGAAACAATGTGTGAATATTCCTATGAGTGAAGCGAACGTAATCGATTTACGTAGGTCTCTTCAAAGTTTCTTAGTTTTACATTCTAAACCAGTTAATCTGAATTAATTTCATTCTCCTTTCCTTAAACTTGAATTACATTTTTTAAATGGATTTTGCTAACCTCAACGACTTTATTTCGTTTACAGGAAATGGTGCAGGCGAAGGACCCACCCTCCCATTATTTGAGCAAGCTGCGAACCTACTTGGATCCAAAGGCGTCGCGCAGTCATCGGGTAAGTTGGCAATTGGAGCCAGTTGGCTGACTGGCTGAAGTGTTGAAAGTTGGTGGTGCGTATAGCTCTCGTAACGACTGTGTGTCTCTCTCACTCTCTATCTCTGTCTAATTTGTCCTTAAGAGCGCTGGCTCTTCCTGTGTAGCCGTAGTTACTACTCGTACATGTACTATTGTAGCTCACTGTAGTTCACTGTGTGGTGCCTTTGTCTGACTCCTGTTGTTGCAGAGAAGCGACTGAATTAACAACTTATTCGATCAAAGCCAAAATACCAGATCCTAGAAGACTATCTAAATTTTAATAAAATATTTCTATTACTCCAATATTAATGTGTAAATTTCAATTTCTCTACTCACAACACACACACACACACACATACACACACGCACAACCAACCCATCACGACATTTCCCTCTTCAAATGCACATTACCTGACATTTCCCTGCACCGAACAATTGAATCATCCAATCATTAATCGTTACGCCCTGCGCTCATTATCCTGTTTTCCATGTTCCAACACGAACTCTTCCCTTTTCCCGTCTCTTTCTTTCTCTTTCTCTCTCTCTCTCTCTCTCTTTCTACACTTACAGCTTTACCTCTTCTACTTTCTTTGTCAGAAACGTAAGATGGTCGGGGAATCGACGTCGACACAGGTGCTGCGGGATCTAGAGATCTCGCTGCGCACCAACCATATCGAATGGGTCAAAGAGTTCCTGGACGATACCAACCAGGGCCTAGACGCTCTCGTTGATTATCTCAGCTTTCGGCTGCAGATGATGCGACACGAACAGCGTCTGCAGGGCGCTCTGTGTGCGTCCGAGGAACGTTTGAATTTGATCAATGGCCTAGATGCCAGCGAGGTGGTGTTGAACAACAGCTCGATGAGTCCAGGCGGTGGGGGGAACAATGCCAACCTGACAAACGGCTCTCTAATGCTAGACGGCTCCCGACAGCAGTCGGGCACCCACAGCAGTCATTCGCATTCCTACAGCTTTGTGCGACCCACCATTGCCGAGGTGCTGGACAGCCCCAGCCTGAAGCGGCGATCGCGCCACATCGCCAAACTGAACATGGGCGCCGCCACGGACGATATACACGTGTCCATAATGTGCCTGCGAGCGATCATGAACAACAAGTACGGCTTCAATATGGTCATCCAGCATCGCGAGGCGATAAACTGCATTGCGCTGAGTCTAATACACAAGTCGCTGCGCACCAAGGCGCTGGTGCTGGAGCTGCTGGCGGCGATATGTCTGGTCAAGGGCGGGCACGAGATCATTTTGAGTTCCTTCGATAACTTCAAGGATGTGTGCCAAGAGCAGCGGCGCTTCCAGACGCTCATGGAGTACTTCATGAACTTTGAGGCCTTTAACATAGACTTTATGGTTGCCTGCATGCAGTTCATGAACATTGTGGTTCACTCTGTGGAGGACATGAACTACCGCGTCCACTTGCAATACGAGTTTACGGCTCTGGGCTTGGATAAGTATTTGGAGCGCATACGGCTAACCGAGTCTGAAGAGCTGAAGGTGCAAATATCCGCCTACTTGGACAATGTCTTTGATGTGGCTGCATTGATGGAGGACTCGGAAACTAAGACGTCGGCACTGGAGCGGGTGCAGGAGCTCGAGGATCAGCTGGAGCGCGAGATAGATCGCAACTCCGAGTTCTTATACAAATTCGCCGAGCTGGAGACGGAGAACCAAACCCTGAAAGCGGAGCGTGACCAGTTGGCCATGCTGCGACAGCAGTCGGAGGAGCAGCTCAATGCGCTACAGCGCATGCTGCAGCAGAACGAGCAGGAGCTCAAGAAACGTGATACACTGCTACACAATAAGAATCTGGAGCTGCAAACACTTTCCCGTTCACTGCCTCGATCCGCTTCCAGCGGCGATGGCACCTTGGTGAACGGCAGTCTGCTGGCGTGTTCAGCGAATGGTGCAGTGTCACCACCACCTCCACCACCGCCGCCCATGCCAGCAGCAGCCGCACCACCGCCGCCGCCTCCTCCAGCGCCACCAGCTCCGCCACCGCCGCCCATGATGCAGGGTCTGACTCCACTGGGCAGTCCGAACGGTAGCGTCACCTCAACAGTTCCCTCCCCGCCTCATGCGCCGCCTATGCTAAGCTCGTTCCAGCCTCCGCCACCTCCAGCTGCTGGATTCATGCCAGCTCCAGATGGTGCCATGACCATCAAACGCAAGGTGCCCACCAAATACAAGCTGCCAACGCTTAACTGGATAGCGCTCAAGCCGAATCAGGTGGGTTTTATTGATTTTTTATAAATATTATCTTTAATAATTCAAATTTTTAAAAATCTCTGCCTCAGGTTCGCGGCACCATATTCAACGAGCTGGACGACGAGAAGATCTTCAAGCAAATCGACTTTAACGAATTCGAAGAACGTTTCAAAATCGGCATCGGTGGCCCTCTACACAATGGCAGCAATGGCAGCGAGGTAGATGGCTCTCTCTCTTCCTATCCCAGTAAACGTTTCAAGAAGCCCGATAATATCTCGCTGCTGGAACACACGAGGTTAAGAAACATAGGTAAGCAGCTTGTAAATATGCAACGTTTTTGTTTTTACAATAGATTTCTTTCGTTTATCTTTCAGCAATCTCTCGTCGTAAATTGGGCATGCCCATTGATGATGTTGTTGCGGCCATACATAGTTTAGATTTAAAGAAGTTGTCACTGGAGAACGTGGAGCTGCTGCAAAAGATGGTGCCCACCGATGCGGAGGTTAAGGCCTACAAGGAGTTCATAATTGAACGCAAGGACCAGCAGCTGCTCACCGAGGAAGACAAGTTTATGTTGCAATTGTCACGCGTTGAACGCATCTCCTCCAAGCTGGCCATTATGAATTACATGGGCAACTTTGTCGACAGTGTGCATCTCATCAGTCCGGTAAGGTCTCGCACGACTCCATCAAATATACTTTTCTTAACCTCTTTTTATCTCCCACAGCAAGTCCTATCGATCGCCAGCGCCTCGAACTCCCTGAAGCAGTCTCGCAAGTTCAAAGCTGTGCTGGAAATAGTGTTGGCGTTTGGCAACTATCTCAATAGCAACAAGCGCGGACCGGCATACGGCTTTAAGCTGCAATCTCTGGACACATTGATTGACACAAAGTCAACTGATAAGCGGTCTTCCTTGTTGCACTACATTGTGGCCACGATAAGGGCCAAATTTCCGGAGCTTTTGAACTTTGAGTGCGAGCTATATGGCACTGAAAAGGCGGCCTCAGTGGCATTGGAGAACGTTGTGGCCGATGTGCAGGAGCTGGATAAGGGCATGGAGCAGGTGCGCAAGGAAGTCGAGTTGCGTGTGAAAGGCACACAGACACACATACTGCGGGACTTCTTGAACAATTCCGAGGACAAGCTGAAGAAGATTAAGAGCGATCTGCGAGTGGCGCAGGATGCGTTCAAAGAGTGTGTGGAATACTTTGGAGACTCGTCACGAAATGCGGACGCAGCTGCATTCTTCGCGTTGATTGTGCGCTTCACACGTGCCTTCAAAGTAAGCGAGAGTATTTTAGAACATATATATAAGGTCTATATACTTAACATCTATTCAATGTGTTTTTAGCAACTCGATCAGGAGAACGAACAGCGTCGTCGACTGGAGCAGGCTGCTGCTTTGGCAGCAACGAAGAAGGAGAGCGACCAGGTTATGCTGCGCAACAAGTTCAATCAGAAGAAGCAACAGGTGAGTGGACGGCTGAATGGAAGCTTATCAGCCAACAAGACGGCCACATCTTTCAAGTTGGTGACATTGATTTGATTGTTATGGAAATGTAACCTGTTATGCTTTTGATTTATGCAGCAAATACATTGCCTGCTTGACTTTGCCAAGCAGCATAGCACTGTGGACATGTCTCCCTAACTGCATAAAATACTATTTATAGTATAGCACCCAAGGCAACATCCTCAGCCTTAGCACGTATTGGTTATTTGGCTAACATACTCTAGTAATTCACCATTTGGGGCGGGGCGGCTGTGGGGCGTGGGTTTGAATTGGGCCAACAACCTAGACATAAACCCAAGCAACCAACCACCTATAGCATCACCACACCACAACCACAACCACCACCACCACAACCATCCACTAGCTTCTAGTCGAGTACTTTGGGGGCGCATTTGACGGACGTTGTTTGTGTTTATATCCTAGTGTAAGTCGCTTGGCTGGTGTGTATATTGTCCCCTAACATTTGGCTCACACTAATCCCTAGCGTCTAAATCCTGCCTTGTTGCTCTCTGCTAATCCAATTGCCAAAAGAAATCTCACTAATTCGGATCAATACCAAATAAATTTGTGTGTATATTATGTGTAAAATTGTGGTAAACATACTCTTCGTGTAGTATTTTAAGAGATATAGTGCGCTTAACAATTTAATCAAATGCTTTTGCATATTACTAATACTCACATATTTGTGCTAAATGCTAACTTGGAAACTAATCCACGATAAGTCTATTGGTCACTTCGGTGGGTGCTGGTTAATTTTTAATCTGACAATTTTTCTCTTTTGTTTTCAATGCATGTTGTGAATCAGTTGCCTACAACTTGCGCACTCTCCTTGCAGGATGCCGTCATCAATGAGCTGAAGAGCAAGACGCACTCGGTGCGCGAGAAAAAGCTGCTGCAACAGGACGAGGTCTACAATGGCGCTCTCGAGGACATATTGCTGGGGCTCAAGAACGAGCCATATCGCAGGGCAGACGCTGTGAGGCGCTCCCAACGCCGACGCATTGATAACCGCTTGTCGCGCACTCTAGAGGAAATGGACTGCTAGGCTAGCTGGCTAGTTGGTTGGCTGTAGAACTGGGCAGAGGCAAAAATCAAAATTGAAAAGCGAATCGAAAAACGAATGTGTAAAAGTCTTAGATAAAGAAACTGAAATATGTGATCGGGCGATTCAATTGTTTTGGACAGACGCACCCAGACACATATACACACACATACAGAAATAGACACATTCCCCGCTTTTAACATTGTGCTATCATTGAAATTTATATTTTTCGTTTATATTTTCGTAATTAACCAAAATTTTACATTTTTCCAGTACTATCGATTCAGTACCTATTCTGTGAATCTCATTTATGCTATTCTGCTATTGAGATATTCTGTCGCCAAAATTTATAAAATTGCATTTTATATTTGGTTGCATTAGGTATAAGTTATAAATTTACAAATTTTTACAGTGTATTTATCGAAAGTTCAATTGTTATATTTAAAGTGTGTAAATATATGTATGCATATATATATTCTATGATTATTAATATTTTGAATAAGTTTTTAAACCAAATTGGAATTTTGATTTGCATCCGAGATGGCAATGAAGTTTTTTACACTTTACTATCATGTATTTAGTTATATATCTATCATTTTTACACATATTGCTTAAGTAATAAATTGTATGCATGCGTATAATACATTTTATTGTAAATTTCCTATTATATACGTGTATTGTTTTTTATATATTTTGTTGTATTATATAATCTACATATATTTAACACATTTTGCACACTGCTTAAACAAAACGAGAAAAAAATCGAATACTGCAATAAACACAAATAAAAGCGCCAAATATTGCAAGCAACATGAACATTTTTTATATGCGAATTACATTTTTTAGAAAGTTTTTTAAAAATATACAAACTAACGGAAACAAAAAAATTAAACAAACACATTTTATAACATTTTATGTAGAATTTTTATATACAAAAATATATATAGCTATGTACATATATACATAATATATGCAATTTATGAGCCAATTTATTCTCACGAGCCACGAAAGTTTTGATGAAGACTGATATGGAGCAGTTTATATTATACAAAAAGAAAAACAAAAGAAAAGTACACGCATCAACATATATACACACACTTAATAATTAAAAACAAAATAAAACAAAAAGCTTTGTAACGATCTTTTTCGAATATAGGCGTCTCGTCTAGTGTCTTTCCTTTTATAAAAACCCAACACTTAACGAATTTAGTTGAACTATAAGCACATTTGTACTACGAGTAAAACAAATATAGGTAGTGCCATTGGCATTAATGACATGGTCCTTATGCATATCTTTTCGTAACATGTTTTTTGATTTGCCAAAAAAAAAAGGAAATAAAGCGAGCATGAGAGCGAAACGTTTAATAAACTAGCACCGCTGCATTGTTAGTTTTAAATATTGTGTTATTTAATTTGATAAGAAACCAGATTGGTATACGAAAAACCAGATAAATACAAACAGATGCCGCATTTTATATATATATACACAGATATAACAATATATGAACACATTAAAACTATTTTAAATAAATTATTAACCAAATAAACTAGCCAAAAGAAAAAATCCGTTGTTTTCATATAAAGGCGTAAATGATTTTTTGAATATTCAAAATAACGGGAGGAAGTCTAACGATTAGATTTGTTATACTGCCAACTGTTCAATAATACGATGAGCGGGCAAGTTTCATATGTGTTCTGACAATATTTAAAATTTAATGAATATGTTTATGGTTACAAAAATTGTTTTAAAACGCAAATTTTTTTAGCTGCAAAGCTGCTTCTTTATTTTGATCTGATCAAAAAATATAACGACCGAACGCGTCGAGCTTCAAACTGAAACTAATTTTATCGCCGTATGTAAGGAACTTTGATGAGAGTGCACTTTACCACTCCTTTTCATCTTTCTTGCTCACAATTGAGTAATGCGAATACTTTAACGATTTCCATTAGCGAAATGTAATTTTGTCGAGCAGTCGGCATATTTGAGCAACAGTTGGTCTTATGGTGCTGCCAACTTAATTTAGTTAGCCAACAGACCGATAGCCGCTCTCTCTTCCTGTGCTTTCTCAATGTAATTTTATATCGATACCAAACGGCACATCTCTAGTGTGCTACAATCCAGCCGCGAGAGTAAGAACAGCTGGTTCTCAATATTTTGCATCTATTGGAATTTTAGTCTTAAAATGATTTAGGCACGACAGCACACAAATATTTTAGGTTTTATTGTGCCACATTGTGCGCGCCAACGGAAAGAATGTTTAAACGGACTTTCAAAGTGGTTTATCGGCCGATTCGAAACAATTTCGTGATACTGCCGGACCAATACTACGGTGTCGTTTCCACTTACGTGAGTGTCCAAAAGTCAACTTAATATGCCATTGGACCCGCAGATTAGATAAGTTGTAATATATATATATATTATGATTATACATATATTGCTTAGGATACTGGCTGCCTGAGCCTTCAGTACAACGGTCGTGTGCATTATGCCTCATGGGCGCCACAGGCGGGTGGCGGCGGCATCAAAGACACCGAAATTGGGATCAATGCCAGGGCGGCCAAGGAGCTCGGTAAGTTACTTAATAAGCGGATGCGCTAATGTGCTGCCAATTGCCAAAATATCGTTTTTTCTAAATGAGTGTGCATATACTGTGTGCACTTTGCCATACGTCTTGTTGTAGGTCTTCATGAGAATGATTTGGTCAAGTGCGCCCTCATCGCTGACGTTCTAAATCTGCGCAGCGTTCACGTCACGCCCGTCTCGGCCAAAGATTGGGAGATCATTGTGAGTGCTTATCTATCTATGTATGCATGCGCGTGTGTGTGTGCGTGTGTGTGTAACTGCGGCCAGATAAAAATACTTTTATATCGGATTAGCTTTTGGCGCGGGCGTGCTTCTAAGTGTTTATTTATGTGCAGCCGCTACATTTCGCCGGCATTGCCATTGACCCCAGCGGGAAATTCTCTTATCAGGGTTGGGTAATTTTCAAATAACGGTCAACAATTTGAATAAGTATAGACTGTAGAACAGCCGTAGTTTGCACACGTATAGTTTCGACAATACTTTGTATTACTAAATTGGAAAACAAATTGGTGTAAGTGAAATTTACATTTAAAACTTATTTACTAAATTTTAAAAGCTTTTTGCGCATTAACAAAATATGTTTAAGTTAAAGTACTTAAATTTCAATTACTTAATTTTAATAGACTGCAGAGCCAATATTTCTAATATTTTTTTGCTTGTTATTTGCAAAAGTTATGAATTAATAATAAGATACTGAGATATTAAATTAATATATTTTCTTATAATTAATATTCATATACATATAGTCTATATTAATAATTTTTATTTATTTTTTTTAAGGAGCTGAGTACGGAGAAAATTTCTGGCAGTGTACTGGAGCAAACGCGCATTGTAAACTCGTCACAAATTTTGTTGGTTTGGATCAACAAGTCGACGCAAGTGGCGCTAACAGTGGGTAAATAGTGAATTGAATGCTCAACACACCACATTTATTTCTAATTACATGATTTTTGTTTAGATCGCCTTAAGCCGCACATAAGTTACGGGCGTCTGGATCACAATACGCAGCTGGTTGTGGCGCCAAATCTATACCAAGGTCTGACCAACGGCAAAGACAATGAAAATGCTGAGGAAAATAAGAAGCTGTCGCGCAGCAAGACTAGTGCGCAAGTGCGGGATGAGGTGGCCACGACTCCACCAGCGCTCGTGCACTCCGCTACAATGAGTAATGTGAAGAACAATTTGCAACGCAACAAGCGGCAGGATCATATGGAGCGCTTGAAGAAGGACTTGCGACGCGAGAGTTCGCGTGTCTTTGAGTTTCGTGTCATACGTGGATTATGGCACGAGCAGGCACAGGAATCGGATGTGTACATAACGCAATCGCATTTGCCGGAATTCATGGACCTGGAGCAGTTCTACAGCATGCGCACCGCTGGCGAGAAGGAGTATTATGTGCGTGTGCGTCTGGTTAGCGATGAGAACGAAGACGAACTGCCAGCCACTATTCATCCGTCCATCGAGCTAAATGCGAATCTGATGAAGCTGTTGAACATTAAGGAACTGGAGCGTGTTGTCCTGCGGCCTAAGACAACCGTTGTGAACTTTGTGGAGAAGATTGAGTTGTTTGCGCACAAGAAGACGCATTACAAAATCATTGAGAATGCATTTAAGCGGTTTGTGATTGAAAGAACAAGAAAGGCGCCGGTGCTGTTCAATCAGGAGGAAGTGGTGCGTCTGGAGGACGACCTACTGGTCACAGTGGGCATATTGCCTGAGCACTTCCGCTATTGCGTGGTGGACGCCCAGTTCCTAAAGGAATCGAAAATCTATGCTGCCGACTTAGTCCGTCCCGTCCATGAAATTATCAAGGAGCAACCGCCGGCGATTTCGCCACTGAGTGTTAAGGACCTAATACGACTGCCAGAATACGACAAGATTCTAGACCAAGTGGTCAGCGAGCTGCGCATGAATCTGTGCCTCAGCTCACAGAACTCAGTCTTGCGCCAGGGAAATGTGCTTCTGACCGGCGCCTCTGGCACTGGCAAAACGGTGCTGGTGGAGCGCATACTGGAGCAGCTGTCGGGAAAGCCGGACTACTGCTACTTCGATATCTTCTACTGCTCGCGCAGCAAGGGACGCAAAACGGAGTCCATTCAAAAGGATTTGCGCAACATATTCACCACCTGCCTCTTGCACGCACCGGCCATTGTAGTGCTGGAGAATCTGGATGTCCTCGCCCATGCGTCGGCAGAGCAGTCCAGCCAGGATGGCGAGTACTTCAATCGCATGGCGGACACGGTGCACCAGCTCATCATGCAGTACACCAGCAGCAATGCCATTGCTGTCATAGCGACAGTCAGCGAGCTGCAGACGCTGAACAAGCGGCTCAGCGCGCCACGTGGCCGACATCTGTTCCAGACGATTGCGCGGCTGCCCAGCCTGGAGCGTGCCGATCGTGAGGTCATTCTACGCGAACTATGCAGCCATATCGCCACCAAGGAATTGGATCTGGTCAAGTTCTCTAATCTTACGGAGGGCTATCGGAAATGTGATCTTGTCCAGTTTGTGGAGCGCGCCATTTTCTACGCCTATCGCATCAGTAAGTTGACGAAGTCAGCTAGTTAAATACCGTGATAAACATATTTAAATTTTTCACAGGCAAAACACAGCCGCTGCTAACGAACGAGCAGCTCATCGAATCCTTGGAGCACACGAATTCCTACTGCCTGCAGGGCATACAAAGCAATCAAAAGACTGGCGCCGAAACGAATGCCAATGAAATGCGCGTGGAGGAGCTGCCTGGACTGGAGCCTGTGGTCAGTGTGCTCGAGGAGGTGCTCATGTGGCCATCAACTGTGAGTACACAACTATATACTTGTATATGTAAATCTTATTGATTTAAATACGCTTCTCCAACAGTATCCAACGATCTTCAACTCCTCGCCTTTGCGTAATCAGGCCGGCGTGCTGCTTTATGGACCGCCGGGCACGGGCAAAACGTTCCTGGTATCTCAGCTGGCAAGCAGCTGGAGTCTGCGCATTATATCGGTAAAGGGTCCTGAGTTGCTGGCCAAATACATTGGCCAGAGTGAGGAGAACGTGCGCAATCTGTTCAACAGGGCGCGCAGCGCCAAGCCGTGCGTTCTCTTCTTCGACGAGTTCGACAGCTTGGCCCCGAAGCGTGGCCACGACTCGACGGGCGTCACAGACCGTGTGGTCAACCAGTTGCTCACCGAGCTGGATGGCGTCGAGGGGCTGCAGGGCGTTACTGTCATAGCCGCCACTTCGCGACCTGAACTGCTCGATCCAGCGCTGCTGCGCTCTGGCCGCATTGATCGGCTAGTGGAATGCCCGCTGCCGGATGCAGTGGCGCGCGTCAGCATCTTTGAGGCGTTGAGTGCAACGCTGAATCTGGATGAATGTGTGGATTTCGATTGGTTTGCGGGGCGAACGCAGAACTACACTGGCGCCGATATACAAAGCATTCTGACCTCGGCGAACATGGCGGCGGTTAAGGAGGCGCTGGCACAATTCGGACATGAGGTGAGTGAGAATCGCAATCGGGCGGAAATGGAAATGGAGAAGGTTCTTGGTAAAGCCATAGTCAAAGAAGTAGTTGGCGCTTCCGTTCCCAGCAAATAAACTGGAAACAGGGACAGGGCGCACAAGTGCAGCGAGATTTACTATTTTTGGGGTTTTTCTTCTATCTATGATTACGTGCCGTGCATCTGGATCAGGATTAGGCAACCTTATGCGGGTGCTGGGCCAAAAAATACATAGTAAAATTGCAGACGAGAGGTTTTTAGATATATAAGTCACGTAACGGATATTTCCTTATTGATATGCGATTATCGCGCATGCTCACGTACTGCAACAACAATAACAACAACAATAACAACAGCAACAGAAGCAGCAACAACTCAAAAGACAATGGACACATTTTCTTATGCATAAATTAAACATAGCCCAAGGGCCGCGATAATAAAGAATGCAAGCCGAACGAACCAAGACAAGTAGACGAAATCCTCGGCCACAAAACATGCTTAGAATAAAAGTAAAAAGAACAACAAAAGGAAAAGAAAAGAAACCACAGCAACAACAATAACAATGCGCAATTGCAACATGCGGCAACTGCGCATGCGGGACGGACACCTTGCAGACAGGTAGAACCTAGGGAATCGCTGGCCAGCACTGCGAGTGCTCGAAAGGATCATTGATTGTATAAATAATATGAAACACCCACACACACACACGCGCGCACACACTCATGCGCGCACATACATAGATATATAATTGTAGCTAGGTTTTCACGATGTCGTCGGTAACGCCGCCCGGCTCGTGGTGGTTGCCGATGATGATCGTCGTCAGCACATCCAAAAGTTTTGTTGTTGCGGTATTCAATCGATCGTTACTTTCAGTTGTGTGCGCACATTCAAGCAAATCGGTTGGCTCGCGACTGTGTGGGATCTGTTTCGGTTAGTGCAGCGGAAGTTGTCAATAGCCGCAACTCCCTCGCCCAGCTAAAGCGCTGTTCTGTTGGGCAGTGTAGCACTGGGGGGAGTGTGGAGGGCATTGGGCGGCGGGCCTTAATAAGTATTGGCAACGAAGCGGAAATGCGCACGGGTCCAGAAAAGGGCGACCGGGCAGGGACTTCGTTGCCTGCCAGATTGACAGCCGAATAAAAGCACTGCGACAATTCGTGTTGTTCTCTGTCGTTTTGTTTTTGTTGTTATTTTTGTTGTTTTTTGTGATTTTTCTCGTTATTTATTCGAGCTAAAGACAAAGACGTGATTTTTGGGCAAAGAATCGGCGTGCTAAGAAAGAATTATGTACTCATTCTGCCAGACATGGATGGCGATCGCTCAAGAGCGAAAATAAAATCCAGTCAAGTGAAATGCAAAGTACATAAAAAGCCACAAATAAAAGATAAACAACAGACTTGTGAAGTGTTCATCAAACTGTCAGCAGTCCAGTTAAAAATAAAAGCAAATTTGACTAATATTAATTAGCAATAATACAAATAGTCAACAAAAACGAAATGTGCAATTTCATTCGATTACAGTGCGAAATCTTCAAGCAATAAGTTTAGATATATAAGTATACATATATAAATGTCGAATATTTCCATGACTTGTGCAGAATCGTGAGCGGAATTGGAAACATTCAGCTGCTCAGTTCTGCCCGTGTGTCTATAAAATGGTGACAAATTTATGCATAATAAATAATAGATAAATCTCAAATCAAAATTCAAATATTTCTGTGACGTCAACAAACTTCCTAATAGGGCTCCCAGCCAAACCAAATGTGTAAAAACAATTTAAACCGAGTTTGAGCATTCGCAACTTGGCAATAAATATTTTGCAAAAAGCGAGTCGAATGCTGGTCCAAAACTCAAAGTCAATTCATACTTCATAATTATAAACGTTTCAAGCCATCAATTTCCAATAATATTGACAAAGTCGCTAAAACAACAAGAATAAAACAGCAACAACAACAACAGCAACAGCTACATTAAAAACAACGAATTATAACAATAATAATACATATTTCAAACATACGCGATTTGTCTGCTGGCAATAAACGAAAGAAGCAAGAAAAAAAGGAAACTGAATAAATTTAAAATCGCGACGTGTGTGCATATATCACACAAAAAATCAGTACCGCCAAAAAGCAGCAACAACAACAATAGCTACAACTAACAAACGGCACTACACAAACAACAAGCGCAACAATATTTGCAAAAACAACAATGGCAAAAAAAAAAACACCGCAACACCAGTTGTTGGCTTGCCTTAAAAAAAAAAAGCAAATGATAAAATATAAACTTCGTTAGTGAACAGTGGTCTCAGGTGACAAAATAGAAACAGAATTATTCAAAAGTTATAGAAAGTAGAATCCATACTCTAGTTATGAATTGTCCTGAAATAGGCTTATTTCCAATTGATACAGATTATCAAAATAAAGTTATTTGAAACTTATTGAAAACTTACAGTTAAGAGACGTAAGGGATTTTGGCTTTTTAATGATAAACTAAATTATAGTCGATAGAAAGAAAGAAACGTGCAAAAAATTATAGATTTTAATGAAGAATTACTTTAAAAAAATATTTTAAAGCTATTATCAACATTTATCTTGGTAGATTCATATGATGCTCTGAATAAAATATCCTTAGATAATATAAACTTTCTACCCTAAAAGGGCAAATCTAAACTTAAACTTGTTACTTGCTATGATCAATAATATTTCCATATAATATATTCCAAGCAAACTTTATTGAGGCTGCAATAATTCTAAGCTATACGGAAAAAAATCCGCATTGCTAATTTTCTTCATTCATGATTCATGTCCGTTAGAGAATCGTGGACAATTTAGTTTGATATTTTAATGTTTATTGTTAATTGCAAATATGCAATGGAGTTAAAAAAAAAAAAATACAATCTGGCACCCACTCAAATTATATTTTATTATTATTAAGGCGTGGAATTTTTTCGCAATAGAAATGAAAGATTTCAAGAGCTAAAACTAGTTTTGTTTTTTTCTTTTTGCGATTCTCGTAGACCAAGTGAGCAGTAATTATATTGATTCATCAGGTGCGGTGTACTCAATGAACTTTCTTAATGCTCACTTACAAAACAAATGGAGCATATTGGTTTCCATTATAGTTCATATATTATTTCAACTGTATTATACATTTATAGGTGGTATAGGTGGAGGTGGCTCTTAAAACAGATTACAAATACTTCAACATCTTTCTTGACATACGAGTCAGCTTAAAGTCTTCAAATTGCAAAGGAGTATTTTGTAGTTGGTTCTACCCGACGCAAACATTCTTTCCCGTTTCAATATTATGCTGTAAAAGCAAGTTGCCAATTTGGGACCACGGTGCCTAAAGCCAATGCTTGACTCTACCAATATACCAACGATTAATATTATGAATGCATCTAAAATTTCTAACTGTACGACGATTTGTCGTATCAATGGAAATGACGACATTTAACGCATTTGGCATGTGGCCGATGCTCACATATACTATATTCATATATATAGCCAACTTATAGATATTTGACTTGGCTATATGTGTGCGCGTGCGTGCGTTTGTGTGTGTGTGTGTGCTCGTTGACAACAGCTACAACAACAACAAGAACAACAACAGAAGCAGCAGAGGCGGCAAAGGTGTTGCTCATTACAGAGGCAGTGCACATAATGGTTGCCTTTTTGTATTATACGCGTTGCCTTTTTTCTTTTTAGATTTATTTTTGTTTCGAATATTGAAAAAAAAAGAAGACGCAAAAAATTGAACCTAACCGATAGCAATAAATTATAAATAAATAATAATAATAATAATATGATAGAGAAGGTAAAATGTGAGCAAATGAAGCATTGCGAAATATAAAAGTGTCTTTGCAAAAGTAGCGGCAATTTGGCAACAGCAACAGCAACAGCTAAGTAAACAGCAATCACATTAACAGCAGCAGCGGCAACAGCAACAGCAACAACAAAAACTCAAATGCTATACTTGAAAATGCAAAATCTGCTGATCATCATATTCATCATCATCAGCTATAGCAGCAGCAGCAGCAGCAGCAGCAGCAGCAACAACAACAACAGCAACAACAATTCGAGCTGCCACTTTGAGGCGCATCGTTGCCAAATCGATGTGAGTCAAGAGCCACAGCCTGGCTATCGTCATGTGCCCACAGATGTGGATATTCAGCTGGAGTGCCAACAGCCCCAAGCCAAATGGTTCTACAACGAGCAGCCCCAGCACAGCGGCAGCAGCTGGCTGCTAGAGCGCGCTCAGAGAGAACAGTCGGGTCGCTATGCCTGCCAGTATGCTGGCCATCGGTGGGCCAATCTGACGCTGCTGATTGGCTACCAGAAGGCTAGCGACGACCTGGCCAGCTTCAGCCGGGTGTACAGCGAGCCTGTGGAGCACTATCTGCTGCCGTTGAACGAGAGTCAGCAGCCACGCTTCGCCCAGCCACTGGAGCCGCTGGTGAGGCGCACGGCGGGCTCTATGGTTCACCTGAACTGCACTCCGGCAGCGGGAGTTGTGTGGACGAACATTAGCTGGTTTCACAATGACACCCAGGTGGGGAGCAGTGCTCGGAAAACGGTGCACAGCATGTGGCAGCTGCAGCCCCAGGATGCGGGTGACTATCGCTGTCGTCTGTGCAATGCCCAGAGCTGCGCCGACAGCAGGACTCGCTTGGAGGTGCTGAGGCGTCAGCACATGGCCCCTGTGCTCAGTCCGGGCTATCCGCGTAACGTGACCGCTGTCCTGGAGGAGCAGCCGATCATAGAGTGCAAGCTGGAGGACTCGCAGCTGGCGCCACAAATCACGTGGCTGCAACAGATACGACCCGGTGACATAAACTCGCTGCTACAGCGCCTGGAGCAGCAAGCCATCCTGGTGGACAATGATGAGGTGGTCCGACTGCCGGCCCGCGTAGATGAGCCGCAGCTGCTGCGCCTGGGCAGCGTGGAGCCCTACGATGCTGGCTGGTACATATGTGTGGCCGAGAACCGCTTGGGGCGCACTGTGGGCGCTGCCTATTTGCAGGTGGTGCCCAAGCCCATCAATGTGCCCACTTCAACTGTGCAGCCAACGACAACAACAACCACAACGCAGCAATCGATCGTTAACGCCACGGATGACGATGCGGCGGATGAGGCAGCCGATGATGTCGCGGACGATACCACAGTGGAGCAGTTCCCCAAGTTTAAGAAGCCCCTGAAACGTTTGCAGCATCTGCCCTCGGGCAAGACCCTCACCCTCTCTTGCCCCAGCACCGCGCATCCGCCGGCGAACATCAGCTGGACATTCAACAAGGGCGACGGCTACAAGGAGCTGCAGCGCGACATTGGCGGCTATAAGTTCAGGCGCTGGTCCCTCACCATGGAGGACGCCATATCGAAGGACTCGGCCCTGTACAAGTGCAAGGTGTGCAACATCCTCGGCTGCATTGAGTTCGAGTACAGCGTTGTGGTCAACGATCGCATCCGAGCGCCGCCCATCATCACCAAAATGGACAACAAGACGGCGCTGATCAACACGCAGGTGGTGCTGAAGTGCGATGTGCTGTCCGACAACGAGCCCTCTATCCGGTGGATACGTGTGATGCACCACAATCACTCGATGCCCTTGGCTGTGGACTCGATGCAGCCGGGAGTGGTGCACATCGATCTGAAAACGTCCGTGGATCGCCCCGATTTGCTGGTGTTCAACAATGTGAGCCACCTGGACGAGGGCTGGTACACCTGCATGGCATCCAACTCGCTGGGCATGAGCAACGCCAGCATCTATCTGCGCGTGGTCGATCATCTGCCCTACTTGCACTTCAGTCAGCTGCTCCACACGCATCCCGTCGCCTTCGTCGTGATCGTTGTGATGATCATTCTGCTCTTCCTGCTCGGCAGCGCGTTTATAGTGTATATGCTGCGTCGGCTGCGGCGGGAGAAGCTGCTGAAGCACCGCATCGAGACGGTGCATCAGTGGACCAAGAAGGTGATCATCTACAAGCCGGCCAGCGCCGAGGGCAGCTCCTGTGCGGGCGACCTGCAAATACCTGTCATTAAGATCGAGAAACAACGGACAACTTTCTCCAACACCACGACTGGCGGCTCCTCGGATCCTACACAGGGCTTCAACGAGTACGAGTTCCCGCTGGACTCGAACTGGGAGATTCCCAGGCAGCAGCTGGTGCTAGGCTCCATTTTGGGCGAGGGCGCCTTCGGACGCGTGGTCATGGCCGAGGCGGATGGCCTGCCGCGCAGTCCACCTTCCTCGAACAATGGCATGGGCACCATCGTCGCCGTCAAGATGGTGAAGGAGGAGCACACGGACGCGGACATGGCCAGCCTGGTGCGGGAAATGGAGGTGATGAAAATGATTGGCAAGCACATTAACATCATCAACCTGCTGGGATGCTGCAGTCAGAGCGGTCCATTGTGGGTCATTGTCGAGTATGCACCCCATGGCAATCTCAAGGATTTTCTCAAGCAAAATCGACCGGGTCAACTGCAGCGGCGCAGCGACAGCGATGGCTATCTGGATGACAAGTCGATGCAGCCACAGCAGCAGCTGGGCGAGAAGGAGCTCACCATGTTCGCCTTCCAAATAGCTCGCGGCATGGAGTACCTGGCCTCGCGACGGGTAAGGCCACGTGGGTCAATTAGCGAGCAGATCAGGTGTATAATGTGTCCATCACTTTTCAGTGCATTCATCGAGATCTGGCAGCGCGCAATGTGCTCGTCAGCGAAGGCTATGTGATGAAGATAGCCGACTTTGGATTGGCCAGGGACATCCAGGATACGGACTATTATCGGAAGAATACCAACGGACGACTGCCCATCAAATGGATGGCACCAGAGTCTTTGCAGGAGAAGTTTTACGATTCCCAGAGCGACGTTTGGAGCTACGGCGTCCTGCTCTGGGAGATAATGACCTATGGCGAACAGCCGTACCCGAATATCATGTCCGCTGAGGAGCTATACAGCTACTTGATCACTGGCCAGCGCATGGAGAAGCCGCCGAAATGCTCGCTCAACATATACGTGGTGATGCGCCAGTGCTGGCACTTCGAGTCGTGTGCGAGGCCCACGTTCGCTGAGCTCGTGGAGAGTTTCGACGGTATACTGCAGCAGGCGAGCAGCAATCCCAACGATGCCTATTTGGATCTATCGATGCCAATGCTGGAGACACCGCCTTCCTCGGGCGATGAGGACGACGGCTCTGAAACTGAAACATTCCGAGAGACTTTACCGCTTAGATATCAATATACATATAAGTTCAACTAGTGTTAGGGATGGCTTTACCGAGAACATCCATCGAGCATCATACAAAAAATACTCAATAAAATACGTCGAGTCTATGTAAGCAAATTGAACTAATCTTTTTCCATTCCCTCCGACAGAAGCTGCCAAAGAAAATTTTAGTGAAGCAAAAACATCTCATCGAATCCTACCAAACGACACGCCCATCGCTCAGCGCCGCCGATGTGGCCAAATATAAGAAGACGTGAGCTGCAACAAAACAATATCCAATACCTCGCATTTACTAAATATTACTGATTTCAGATATGCTCGTTTTACCAACAGGGAGAAGAGCTCCAGGGAATTTGTGGCCAAGCGGGCCACATTGGCATAGCTCTAAAGACTCAATTAGGCTCAACAGAGATAATTGTAAAACAAAAGTTCGGTTATATGGAATGCTATTTTTGGGCGTGTTTACTTTTTATTTTTCGGGAATTGTATTTTTTAATATTGTTGACACAATAAAAACGAATTTACATAATTTTACAGCGCTAAAGCTGATGTCAATTTAAATTTTGGATTTGAGGGAAAACAGAGCAATTTATGTATATTTTCATTTATATTTTACAAATAGAAAATGAATTTTAGGGACATGCGATCTCCATAAGAAATATACCCCAGCAAATGCTGATATTGTAGGGTATATCATTAACTGCGATAATTGTGCATGCTTTTTGCATCTGGTATATATTTGTATAAAATTCTTTTGATAAGCAACGAGATCAGCCGTGGGCATTGGCGTATGAAATTCCGAATAACATTTGCCTCTCAACTGCCGATTCATAAGGAATGTGGAAGGTGACACTTGCATTCTGTGCTCTCCTGAGCCTGTCCCTCAGTGCAGGAGTGATTGTCAACGGCTGGAACCTACGACCGCGCTGGTGGCTGGGCGAAACTGCTCCAAGTCTCGATGCCTTGAGACCAACACAATGGGCACAGCGCCAGCGCTTTCTGTTGGATTTGTTGCTGCAAGTGCACAAGCCGCTGCTGCAGCAGGAGCTCATCGACATGGGCCGTGAGCTCAACGAGAGTCCCAGCGATTACGAAACGGTGAGGGGATTCAGTTTGAAATCGAAATCAATTGCTTAAAGCATATTTTTTCTACAGGGCAGTTGGCCTTTGTTGCTGGACTTCTTTGAGCGCGTCCATCAGGGTCGCATACTGCATCCATATAGCATCTATAACCTTTTGCAAGAGGAGCTGCCGCAGCAGCTATTGGGCGTCTATCGCTTCCTTGTGCTGGCCAAAGACTGGAGAACCTTTCAGCGCAATGCCTGCTATGCGCGCAGCCAGTTCAACCCAGTGCTGTTTGTGAACGCTCTGCAGCTGGCGATTGCCGAGCGTGCGGATACAAAGGATCTGATGATGCCGGCCATGCATGAGGTTCTGCCACAGCTCTACTTCGACAAGGAGCTGATAAGGGCAGCAAGGTCCGTTAATTGGCAGGAGTTGGCTCCAGTTCGAATTGCTCCGAAACGCACTTGGAAGGACACATTGGGTAGCTTTTTGTACCCGAGGATATTTAGACAGCCACCGGAGGAGGAACTAATGCCCGCCGACCCCATTGTGATAGAAGCGAATTCCCTTGGGATGCAGCTGAGCTTAGATGTGGCATTGAACGGCTATTGGAGCAGGCTTATCAGCCGGCTGATAATCGGGTCGAAAGCCAAGGAAGATTATGGAACTGCTATAATAGACGGCGATCGCATGATGCAGTTCCGCAGTGATGAGGATGAATGGATATACCGCCAGCAAGTGGGGGGTGCGGCGAGGCCAGAAATCGGACTGTTGCTGATGCACAACATCCGGCAGTTTGTAGTCTTGCTGCAGCTGGAAGAACTAGCGACAGGCAAAGACTCAGCTGAGCTGGTCACGCCCACATTGGTGACAACGGGTGGAGTGCCCTACAAGGTGACTGCGCTGAATGCCGAAGATGTACGGCAATTGATAAGAAAGTCTGTTGAAGAGCTGCAAAGTCAGATCGATAAGGAGCTGGCCATAAATAACAAAATTGAGCCTATGTGGGTCGTGGGTCACGTGATTGCAGCGGAGTACTGGCTGCTCTGTAGACATTTGAGTCTGGCCATCAACGGCAACAATGTGGAGCCCAGCCTTTTGGGCATGACTACGTCCAACCTCCGCGATCCCATATATCGCTCGCTGTTGATTCAACTGGCTCAATTAATATCCAAGTACGACCAGAAGCCAAAATCTCAATCATACGACATGCAGCGAAGGCCGACGGTAAAGCTCCTGCAAGTGACTAAATTGGAGACCTATGAGCAGCTAACGGACTCCGATTTGATTAACCTAATGGATCAACAGTTGCTTCAGACACAGCGCAACAATTTGCAATTGCTGCGTCGCCGTCTTGTGGCACGCCAGCTGCGCTTGAATCATAAACCATTCAGGATTGCCTATGAGCTGTCCGTTCCGCAGACGATGGTTGTCCAAATCCGCAGTTATCTGATGCTGCCTGGCAGAGCTGAACCTCACCTATTGCTCGATAGCTTTGTGCGTGAGCTAGGAATAAACGATAATCGATTGGAACGTCATTTTCCAGCCGCTCCAAATGATCACACACTTAGCGAGCTGTATGAAGCGCAGGAACCATTTGATGCTCCAAAAACCTGTTCATTTCCTCGTCACCTGCAGCTGCCTCGTGGTACTGCAGAAGGTCTGCCATTCCAATTACTGGTGGAAGTACTCCAATGGAACGGCACTGAGATCGACGCAGAGTGTGTTGGGGCTGCCAGCTTTAGTACTAGTACTGGAAGTACTACACTCCTCGCCAGCGACACTTTAGATGTGGTCATATACCACCAGGAATTAAAAATATCAGTCGACAAACTGTAATAAAAGTAAAATGTCATATGTTAACTTTGTTTTGCATATTTACAATTTTAATAATTAAATAAAAATATTAATTTAATTTGTATATGAGTATTTATAAACAATTTACATATGTTCTCATACAGAGATTTTAATAAAATGTAACAATGCTATTTTTATATTTTCGGTGTTTATAGCAAATCTACTTTTCAAAAATAGTATACTGTTAAAGAAATAACATAATCAAGAAGCGAACTATCGATGTTAAATGTCGATATAATGGATACAATCCTATCGAAAGCTGTGCTGCTGATGCTAGAACAGTGCAAGCGCCATCTAGCTGTGAAAGTTATTTTAGATATTTTGTTTCTCTGCAATTCCTTTTCTTTTGGCCTCGGTGTTGATTCGATGATTCGAATAAACATAGAAACAAAATTGCTTATGGTCTCATTGCCAATAAGTAAAAACCCCCGATTTTAGTAATCGAATGAATGTACATACATACATATGAATGACTAGCTTTGGCCACTTCAGTTCCTATCATTCAATAAGGCAATCTAATCGAAATGTATCTAATCAGTTTATTGTAAATAAAAATTAATACAATCAAATCAAGTATACAACTAAAGTTACTTAATAATTTTACTGTACAGTTTTCATATGCATACATACATATGTACGTATTTACATATGCCTGAATTTGTGTGCACTCCTTAGGCATTAAAGGTTGAGTTTGTCTTGGACTTGGCCACAAGGATCTCGTATTTGTCAAATTGACGCAGTGGCAAATCTTCGTTTTTGATAATGCAATTCTTCTGCGATAGGAACAGAGTGCCCATTAGCAAACCGCCATCCGCCTTGGCGCGGCAAATGAAGACACGTTCGTTCCAATGGGTGGTGCCCACAGCAACGGCACCATTTTCGTAATTGCCATCAAAGCTGCGTATCCACTCGTAGTCAAATCTGGGACTAGAAGTCAATAGCTGATAGTCGACGAGCTTGTTGCTCAGTTTGTCTGTGTTGAAATAGGCATAGCCCGTCTCAGCCACGACACGAGCGGGCAAGATGTTGGTGCCATAAGCGACTCGGCCTATGTAAGTACGGTAGCCATAAGGATCAAATCCTCCAACTATAACGTTGCTTGTCAAGGGAATTGAAAGATTTCCCTTGATCCAATTATGTTCAGTATCTAGAGGAATATTCAGCAAGGATTGGGTTCAGTAACTCCTTGGCTTGCCAAAAATCTGATTACTTACCATATGTGTATGGAGCAGCCAATGCTACGGCAAGTAGTCCGGCTACCAACAAGCAGATGACTTTGAACATGTTGCAACGCGTTAAATCAACGATTGAGTGATTGCAAAAGCGGGAGCTACTTTTATACCAGTGACTTATCTATTCCCACTATCGCTTCAACCACAAGAGTACAGTTATAAAGTAAATTTAGAGGAATGCATATTTATGACTTAGCTCTAGTAGTAACTGGGCTATAATCAAATCGAAATTATATATAATTGAGTACAAAAAAGATTAATAAAGAAAAAACTGAAACTATTGTATCAGAAGTGTATACGGAAATGATACGCGCCATCTATTGTTCGTTTATGATGCTCCAGAGAAAGAGAGAGAGCAAAAAGGGTTAAATAATAGTTATAATGTTAACGTTATTAACATTTATAACTTCGAGTTAGTAACGTATGCATGCACTTAAAGCTTAAGTGAGCTCAAATGGCTGCTCTAATTAAGCATTACACACTATTTAATTAAGCACAAATATATGCAAAACACCTGTTAATTTGGTAAACGCTTGCCCGATCATCTCTAATTCAACATGAGCTTCTAATGATGCAAGTGAGATAATTCAGTTTTAAATAGTGTGCTTGCCTGCAAAAGGGTCGTGAATGTAAATTGGTTTCATCAGTTTATTTCAGTAGTGTTCTAGTCTGTCATTGTATACACCTCTAATTTCTTTAGAATTTTGCACAGCTTGTTCTCTGCTCTCCTTCTCCCTTTTTCGGCTGGAAATCAAATAAAATGACTGGCAAATAGGCAAACGGAGAAGTCCCCAAAGGGAAACTTGAAAACGAAACGGTTTATTATGCTTATGCGAATGTGATGACAACAAAAAGGCATAATAGTAAAATTAAATGTGTCTATTATGCCAGCAATACAATGCACACATAAAACCACACACACACACACACACACACAGGCTAACACATACACACAGAGGCCTCACAATCGTATGGCCCATAGAAACATTTGGCAGACAAGAAACGTTTAAGGAAGGATGTGTTGCTTAGAAGACTTCGATGGCAGAGGCAGGCAGCGGGGCATGTGGGGCTATGGGGTGGCTCTGGGACGATCCAGGCGCATAAAAACAAATGCACAATATGACAAAAACAACAAAACAACCGGCGTAGTATTGAGACATGGCAGCTCAGTTCTTGGCAGCAAAGAAAGCGAAATCAACTTGAAGGCCTCGTACGGGGGTTTGTACATGGGTCCGGAATGGGCATTTGGCCTGGGCGTGTTTCTTGGCAGATAAGCACAATAATATGCACGTATTTTACGGCAGCTACCACCCCGCCCACCACCTGCCCCACAAGTGACGCATCCGAACTTTGTCGGTCCTCATTTTCGCGCAGCATTTTCTAAGAATGCGCAAATTTAAATGCGAATTGTTTTCAGTTTTGTTTGTCGTCGTCGCTTTGCCTAATTGACTTTGCGTGCCACGCCCCCTCTGCTCTCGCCCGCTCTGCTACTGCGCCAGGCACCGGTCCAAACTTTGACAAGAATAGACGACAATCAGCGTTCATTTTTTGCCTTTTTTGTATGCGTCTAATTTGTGTGCGGTTTATGAAAAGAATACCAGCTCTCTGTCCCATTTCCCATCCCGCTCCAGTCTGAGTACCAGTACCAGTTCCAGCTCTAGCTCCAGTTCCTAATGAACAAACATTGCCCTCGCGCCCTGTGCGTCAGGCATCTAAATGCGAAAAGTTGTTACTCATTTTATGGCTTATTAATTTTTGATTGTAGCCAAGGTAATAAACAGCCAAGCTGCTCGAGTCAAAAATATGCAAGTATGTAAAGACATTTTATAAAGAATATTTTAAAAGAGTTTACCCTAGGTTTATGCATAGCGATTTGGTAATTAGCTAAAACGAAGACTTTGAAGCTTGGTTAATAATTTTAGAAATCATTTTATGACTATCTTTCGTCATACTTATTTTATCAGGAAATATTATTATCATTATTATTGGATTTTACATTTCAAAAAATATTTCAAGATAATAGTTTCCGAACCAAATTATACTCAATATTTGGTTTAAGAAAAACCTTTTGTAAAATAATATAAACATATGTATATGATGTCTGTTCAAGACATTTCTTTTATTATCAGCAGGTTACATATATTTGATTTTATTTTGTGTTGCAACATTTTCGATTTTCAATTTATATGAATATATGAATATAATATATATATGAATTTATATGAATATAAATTTATATTTTTTAAGATATTTGAATTTATTAAATCCATAGCTAAGTCTAACTAGTCTAAACGATTATTTTGAGATTGAATGAGAATCTTAGAAGTTCGATAGACTCTGAAGACATGTCTGTGATACTAATTAGTCCATTGTATTGCTGTAAATATAAAGAAGCAAAAAAGTTAAACGGGCACCTCAGTGGCTCCTTCGAGTGGGCAATAAGGGAAAGCAAAGATCTAAAGTGGCCATTGGCATTGGACCCAAGACGAACAGCAACACCAACACCATCATCATCATCGTCATCGTCATCATTATCATCTTCGTTGCTATTCAGCATCTCTTGTGGCATTCCTGGGTATTGTATTTCATTTCCGTTTTCATTATTATTTGTGGGCAGCCCCGGTTGCCCCGTTTGGACCAACTGTGGATGTCCTTTTGGTCCTTTGGTCGTTTGGTCCTTGGCTGTCGCTCAACTCGCTCACTCACTAGCTCTCTCACTCACTCGCTCGCTTGCTGTGAGGTCTATTTGGTCTGTTGTCTCTGCTGCTGGCATTCGCTTCATTTTTTATCGCCTTCGTCTTCGCCGTTGTCGTCAAGAACAACGCCAACGACGCTGCCAACTTCCTGCTATCGTGCTAATTTCCGTTGCTTTATCTTGACACAATGGTGCGCATTAAAAGCGTGATGGGGAACCGCTGGCAAACTTCATAACTAAGGGCGGTGCCGTGGCGGGTTGGTAGTGGTGGTGGTCGTGGTGGTGCTGGGCCCCAGTGCAGCGCTGACCGCTGCGCTTTTATTTCCGCCCCACATTTTGTCGCCATATTAGACGCCATTTTTGTTTTCGCATTGTCAACACATTGTCATTGGGCGCCAAGACAGCCGGGCAGAGTGAGCGAGAGGGGTGTGCGGCGCACTCGCTCCATCGCCTTATCACCCGTCGCCGCTGGTCGCATTTGCATGCGGTTTTTCTCCTCACAAAATATTGATAAATGCCGCCATTAAACGCGATTAACCATTTGAATTATGTGGCAAAGCCAAATTTTATTGCCAACACAATTCTATGGCCAAACAAATGGCATCATTATTAAAATATATGTACCTTTATTGAGTGTGTGTATGTGTGCGTGTGCGTGTGATAATGCAAAGCGACCATAATTGGGGCGGGCATGAGCTCAAAGCGGGAGCTGTTCATATATTTAAAAATTGTGCTTACAATTTGCGCCGTTTGAATTTCAATGCAACCGCGAAAAATTATTGCCAATTGTTTGTGCGCTGGTCCACTCGGCATCTGCAATAACAACAGCAGCAGCAACAACTACAACAAGAGCAACAAGAGTCACAACAGCAACAGCAACAGCAACAGCAGTAGCAGCTACAACAAAAGCTTTAGAGACTAATGCAATTTTAGTCTAAACAGTCGCCAACAATTTGAATGAATTGCATCAATTGCCGGCCCATTGTGCTGCTAATAAAAAAAAAATCTGAATGAAAGAAGTGCCCGCCCTTGTGCTCGTCTATTGAGTGGGCGTGTCCGGTTGCACGTTGCCTTGCTGCATTATTGTTGTGTGTGTGTGTGTGTGTGTGTGCGTGCTATCTCTCTCCCTCTCTCTCTCTCTCTCACGCTCACTCTGTGGACTGCATTCGCGGGGGTAATAAAATAATTGCAGCGCACGTGTCAAAAATATTCAAAAGGATTAAGTAGCGGCCAAGGCCAGAAGAGAGTGACGAAAAGCCATGGCTCTATCGCGGGGGCACGCGGGGTACTTGGCAGCACTCGGGGTGGCTGTAAATCCAACAGTTTCCTTCGCCGTACACATTGTCCAACTGATTGCATAAATTGTTATGGAATGCCATGGACGAGTACCCATAGAAGGCTCTGAATGTGCCAACGAACAACTCGGCCAGCATTCACATGGTTTTTTCTCGGTGTTTACTTTGGGCAGGAGGCGTGGGGGCAACTGTTGCGGGGGGATTGTTGAGGAGGGATTGTTGCCTGCGAACAAGAACGCCTTCGCTTTTTGTGCATCTATTTTGGACTGGTAAATTGTTTAGGGTATGATGCATATGCGAAGCAATTTGCTTAAGGAGAAACTGGAAACAGATAGGTATATATATTTAAGGACATAAGTAGATGTTTCTAAGAGTAAAAAATATATATATAAATATTCGTAAAATTATATACTGATCAGAATAAAAATACAAAGAATAATTACAAGTATTATTTACATTTTTTTCTGTTTGCTAAGAATCCAGTGTTACTCTTCCATGGCATTGAAAATAAATAAGTATTAATTAATTTGTGTGTTGAAATGAAACTCAATATTATACAATGAAAAATAGTGTAAAAAATTAAAAAAAAAAAATTAAGATGTGTTTGCCTTAATAAGCCTAAAAAGCATCAGGAAATTAATCTTCAAATATTTTACTAATATACATATATTGAAAATAATGATAAAATGCCAAATAGTATATAGTAAATAGTACTTATCGTTTTAATCGGGATAAATGATAGAGTACAGATCTATTGTATGTGGCGTGAAAGTGTTATTCAAAAATCTCTCTCAGCCATTATTTGTGTATTAATATATGACTAAAAGCAATACATGAAATATATTTTTCAGTTCAAGGTCTAGAGCTAAAGCATTTAGACCTACTTTACAAGCATATAATTTATTTTTGTAATTATCATTACCAAATTATTATTCATTTTAGGTTGAATTCTAAGTATTCGATACTCAGCTTAGCGCATACTTGATGAGTTGATCTTACAAATTGTAAAATATTTAATTAAAATTGTCTATTGCTTTATTAGACTCGATATCTTTGAACTGACGCATTGTTATCTAATCGAAAAGTCTTCGAAAATCGATTATAATATAGCATACATACCATACATATACACACATATATTCCCAAGGAGTAATTTGTTCTATATATTCCCCTTTATTTACAGAGTATTCAGAATACGACTTGCCGTACTTTTTGATATTTTCTTGATATGATTCTTTTTTTCTAAGCTCTGGTAGGAATTTATTTTGATTTGCAACAAATTTGCTGCGGCATTGTATATTTTGTGTGTGCGTGTGTGTGTGTATTCTTAACGTTTTATTGCTTTTCACACTCTTCACTCTTCATTCGCCACTTGCCACTTGCCACTCGACTCGAGGCGGTTGAGGGCCCGCCGGGAGGGTTGTCTTTAGCGACTGGAACTGGGCGCTTTGTTTACTTTGTTTGTGGTGTGAATAGCAAATAAGCCGCGACAAATGCGACTCGATCCCATAGTTCTCAGTGGCATTGTGCGGCCGGGATTTCTCTGCAATTTGATAGACCGAAATGCGGCGCGAACCGCAGCTGTAAATACATTTATTCTAATTACAGCACATTCAGCAAACGCTGCAAAATAATTTAAACATTTGCCGCCTCATTAGTTGGCAAAATGCTGGCTGCTGATATCGAAAATAAAATTGCAGCAAAATGCTCGTTAAATGGCAAAATGCATTTGCTGTAATACTCTGTGGCCACAAAACCAATTTGCGCTACAAATTTATACCAGCCAAAGCTTCCTCATCCACCCAGCATATTGGAAAATTAAATGCAATTGCTTTGGCTTTCGCTTTGGCTTTGGCTCTCGTTTACCGTTTCTCGTGTCTGTGGCTGCAAAATTGATTGATTTTGCTGTGACAGCAACAGTAATTGAAAATATTTTGTTAACTATTAGTTTAGTGATATATCCATTCCCATATCCACACCCATAGCGATGCCACCTGGTTACCTGCTTAGCTGTGTGCCTGCGTCAGGCATCCCTTCCTGGGCACATTTCCGTAATTCCCTTCAGCTTCTTACTACAGTGGGCCGCCTCGCGTTTAATCCCACTTCAAGCGAAGCCTCAAGAGGTTCCTCATTCTTTCTTATCTATTGATGCGCCAAAGCGTGTCAGCTGCTTGGCTGTGGGAAGCCGGCACGGAGCAGGGAAGTGGGCTGGCCAAGGGCTGCTTGTGGTTCCATCGTTACAATAACAGAAAAGCCTTTTTACAATGCGCTCCACAGATTTCAATGTATTTTCAACAACTCCAATTCTAAATACCCCGCACATAAATATAGGTGAAAGTTGGCATATTGAATATTTATTTTAAGCAGCAACAACTTCATTGGTCATTGGTATGCTATGCTGCAGGGTATTTTGTAGTCGAGCCATGCCTTGGTGTTCGCTCCCATGTTTTCTGAAACATTTATTTATTTTTTTTTTTAATTCGTTGCAAATTGAATAGACGACAGTGACGATTGCCATATAGCATTATCACCTACACACCCAAAGTTTTGAATAGCTTGTAAGCAATTGGTTCGATTCCTAGTCAGTCCCTCATACCAGAGAGCCTTTCGTTCCCGCCCGAGCTCGTGCTCCCCCTCCGCCATCTATACCATTAGCTTTTGTATTTCGGCTGCGTCGCGTATATCACATTTCCGTTTGTTAGCATTTTTCCGCATTGTATATTCGCATACTGACTCGCACGAGTGTATTCATGTACGAATATGAATAGCAAGAAGTTTTCTGCTCAACTTGATAGCCCCAAACACAAACCCAGCCTGAGCCCCAGCCACGCAACTGAAGCCCTTTCCAACCCAATTCGACTTGCATGCGAAAAAATTGCCATTGTAAATTTTGACTGGGGTTATGCGAGCGACAAGGGTTTTCCCTCTCTCTTTCCCACTCCTCCCCTCCCTGGATGCTGTTGTGTTGATTTGAAGGCAGCTCACGCCCTCCTCAGCTGCCTGCGTTTGTCAATATTTTCCACACGTCTACACAAAAGGTAGAACTAAACTGTGCTCATTGATTTCCTTCTCGAAGCAATGCATTAGCGCTAGTTGTACGATGATTTATAACGGTGCACCAATTTGGATTGCCTAATTTCCTAGGTCTTCATTCGAGAGCCTATGAATAACTCGTGCTTAGGCAAGTGCTCGCATTTTAATGTTATTTTATAAAGATGGGCCTTCTACAAAAAGTTATTATTTCCATAAAAAGCAAATACAGCATCGTTGCATGCATATGTTACACTCTATTTAAGCAAACAAAGGAGGTACTAAGTATTGTTTTAAATGTATTTTGTCCAAGTTCTTCTTCTATTTATTTCTTTCAAGCCTCCAAATATTTCCTCCCAGTCTATAATGCTTAGCTGAACAATCATATACTTCACCAAACTTTATTGGGTTGCACTATTCACCTCCACCAGGTCTGGGCGACTGAAGAAATGTTGCAACTGCCGCCCTTTATATAGGGCGACTTTCACTCAAAGCCTAAGGCTCGCTCAAATGTAGAGCCGGGCGTCAGGTAGAGATCGTTGCAGTCGAGCATAAAATAACCAATGGGAGCACTCTCTTCTGCTTCAAGCAGTCTAGCTTAGTTTTACTCAACTATAAATACCAAATGAGTACTGCAGCACACATATGGACAGATCGAATAATCATCTGTAGTCCTTATTCATCTCTTGTTTTTGTTAGGCAAAGAGAAACAGACTATGAGATAAACAGAGGGACATTTATACAGATAGACAGACATGTGTAAAAAAATTTGCATAAAGTATGAATAATCTCAGTGTCTATAAGAGCAGAGAGGTAGGTCAGTTTATTAACAGTTCAGATCTCGTTTTTCTCTAAAAAAGAGCATTTCTATATTTATGTATATGAAATAGGGATTTCAGTTCTTATTTCTTAAGAAGACCCTGTTTATATCTGACCTTCAAAGCTTATTTTTTCTGTGCAGAATGAATACATATTGTTTTCTTAATCTATCAACTGGAATCAGCGCCTTTGGCCAATTAATTTCCAGAGTCATTCATGGCAACATTTTGTGGCGACTTCTCCCGAAACTGTGCAACTAACTAAACTAAACTGAACTGAACTGAACTGAACTGAACTAAACTGTGAAATTGTTTGCCAACTAAATGTAAAAATAGAGACACTCGACACAGATAAGAACGCAACTTGTTTGCTTAATAAATAAACTTTATATTCATAACTGAAAAAGTTTTGCGGTGTCGGACGCTTAAGCGGCATGAGGCATGTGGCATGCGGCATGCGGCATGCGGCAGCGCAGCGAAACAAATGTGGCCGCTAATTTGCGTGGCAAAAAGTTTTCGTGCGGCGCCCTCGAATGTATGCTATGGAATTTGCGTGGCTGAGGCATGCAGCGGCCCAGCGGAGGCGCCACGAGCAGAGCGCGACGGCATTTCCGCTGGCTGAGCTAGCTGGCTGAGTGCAAGCCGCACAACATAAATTATGCGAGCATCTTCCGCATCAGCTGCTCCGCGCTATCTGCGCCGTGGCCGCTAATCACAAAAGTTTTCGCCAATGCGTTTCTGCTACCTTCAATTGCCACTCGAGGAAACTTTGGCGCTGAGAAACGGAGAGCGAGAGAGAGAGAGAGAGAGAGCGGGAGGCAAAAGGGTTAAGCAGAGTTGGCGAAAGTCTCGGGATCCAAAGTTTCTGCAGCGCTGATTAACGAGACATAATTATTTTTGCATTAAGCGGCGGCTAATAGGCCGTGTAATACCAAAGTTTGTTTTTGCCCTTAGATCAGCTCATCAGACCATCGAAAAGTAGGGGGGAAAATGTAGAGACACTCGAAGATAATGAAAGTGCATTCAGGTGGCAAAAGTCAGAGACAGGTCGAGTGCTAACATTTTTCCATTATCCGATGTGCCACATTCTTTGCTCGCATAAAAACCAATTTCAATCCAAATAAATAAATACGAAAATTTAATGCTCTATAATATATTCATGGAGCTGATCTCTAGAGTGGGCAGAATTTGTCTGATATTGTATATGAACTGAAATAGAACCTGCATGGGAAACTAGCTCTGGAACCCAAATGTATTATAATTTACTATATTATATATAGGATACAGTAGTAGCCTCTTCTCGCCACATACCCTCTTGAAGAGTATCAATATGCCTGGGCCTTGGCAGGAGGCAGCCTGGAAAAATGCAACCTTTGAGTGCCTGCAGCGAATTGTCTGCTGTTCTATGGTTGGCCAACGCAGCCAGTGTCTGCCTTGATGAGAAAACTGTTCCGAAGCGGAGGGTTAAAAGCTGAAATCGTTTCGAGCCAGCTCAGCCAGTGACAGTAACAGCGACAACCATAGCCGGAGCCAGAGCCAGAGCCACAGCACGATAGCTTGACAACGGAAAGTGTGATTATATTTTCATTTTCAATTTTTTACGGCCAATTAATTTGGCAATTGACGCTTCGCTGGGCGTCTGCGACCGCCCAGATATACGTATATACACGCTGCATATAGAGCTGTGGAGGGAGTCTCGCCGCTCGTTGTTGCAAATTGAGTTGTGTGGCAAGAATAAGAAAAGTCTATTATAGTGGCTGCAAAAAGCTGCCTGCCAGCTATTTGGACGCTGCATTGTCTGCCCCGGACAGAATATGAAAGTGCTTTTGTGGGCGACTTTTGTTGGGGGCGCCCTACCTAATCCCTCTTCCCCCTTGCCGACAATGTCATCCAATTTGCATTAAGATCTGCCATTGAAAATTAGAAAATTCACTCGGCTGCAAGTGTTATTGCTAATGGCAAATGGAAAATGGCAAATGGCAAATGGAATTTACCTTGGTGAAATTGAAAGACTTATTTTTAATGCACTTATGCATCAGTTGCATAGATTTATTTAGGGATTACACAAGAAAGAAATTACTACATATAACTATTACATTTCGGAGACATCGGAGAACGAATTGGCTGGGGTCGCTACATCGGTCAGTCGGTCGGGGTAGGGATTGGCACATGGTTTCCTCTGCTTAGTTATCGCTAACAATCAGAACATCCTCCACTTGCACGTTGGGCAGCTCCAACAGCAGCTGCTCGTTCTCGATGCGGCGATCCAGGGGGAAGCCGAGAGGACGGTTGTCCATTATGGAAGCTACGCTCACGCCCATAACGCCATCCAGGCGCTTCATGCGAATTGGCAGATCGCGTTCCAGGCGCTCGACGGGTGAGGCAATCGCTAGCAACTGCATGGGCAGACCCTCGGGGCGGCCACGGGGCAACAGCAAGCGCTGAGGGAAGCTGCCGTTCTCGCCAACCAGATCGCTTACAATCAGCTGATCCTGCTGATCGCGCAGAGCAGTCATCACACGACGGTAGATCTCGCTGTAGGGCGTGGCATCACGGGTCGTCCAAGCAATGTTCGTCGAGCGGTACTGAATGCGGTTGCGGCCGCTCTGCAGTTGGGTATTGATGGCATCCAGGAGCACAAAGTCCGAGCGGCGCTGCTCCAGGGGCAGCTCACGGCCATTCACATCCTGGCGAGGTCCCAAAAACAGGCGAATGATCACATCCTGTGGGCCGTTTGCGTTTATGTCCATGTCAATGGTGAAGGGCTTGTTGTTCAGACGACGTTGGCGCACCATCATTTGCGACTGCAGAGGCTGATCGACCAGGTTGGTCACATCAATGTCGCTGTCCTCGATGCGAGTGCGCAGTTTGTCCACACGCAGACTGTTGATGACGACATCCTGCAAGTCCAGGTTCTCACGATTATAGACGCCCAACTGCTGCTCGCGTATGTCATCCACAATGCCGATAATTCTGCGTAGAGTGTGCAGCAGCACGCGGTCACCCATGCTGATGCCCAGGCCAGAGCGATCCATGCGCACAGTGTTGTCCTGGAGCAGCTCACGCAATATGCGCAGGATTCCAATGTCACCAACGCGACCGATGAGAACATCGCCAATGACACGCTCCAAGCGAAGCTGCTCGTCGATTTCCTGCACGCCAGATCTACGGATGTTGCCATTGCTAATCTCTCGGATCACAAGGCCCATCACCTGCTGCAGACGACCCTCGATGGCATTGATTTGCTCAAGCAGAACTCGATTGCGACGGGAGTCCAGGCGCATGTCGTTCAAGCGCATGGCATAGCGTTGAGCTTGATCAGCTATGTTCAGGCGGGACTTGCCGATCAGATTCGACTCATCATTGACTCGCAGAGCAATGCGTTCCTGGTTCAGGCGAGCCAGCAGCTGGCGGAGAGTTTGCAATAGAACCTCGCTGCGTCGAGTCGCGGCAACATCCAAAGTGTCGACCAAGCTGCGTCGGTAGCGGTGTCCCTGCTCCACGTTCAGTTGCTGTCCCAGCTCTTGGCGCTGGCGATTGCGACGCAGCATCTCGATGATCTCGTCATCGCTGAGCTCGCTTAGACGGTTGTCGCTGCGGATCAGACGCATAATGTCCTCAACTTTCATTGTATCCTCGCCGTCAACGCGACGACCCTCTGCAATTGTGTTCACACGACGCGGAGTCATATTTTCCATTTGTTGGTTAACGCGACGTCTGTTGATGTGCACCAATCGCTCGTCATCACGACGCACAGCTTGGAGGTTGTCAGCTCCAGAGCGGATGTTTTCGTCCTGGCGGTCAACACGAAGAAAGCGTTCCTGTTGCTTCTGCTCCTCGCGGTCGCGGTTGCGACGCATCATCTCACTGATGTCGTCATTATTAACCTGGCCCAGGCGGTTGTCTCCGCGTATCGACTGCATAATGTCAATGTTCCTCCAGGTGTCAACGTCTCCAACACGACGGCCCTCGCTCACGCGGTCGCCACGTACAATGCCCATGAAGCGTTCCTGTTCAGTTTGGTCCTTACGCTGACGGGTGCGGTGCAGCACGTTAAGGATCTCCTCGTCGCTCATTTTCTTCAGGCGGTTATCACGGCGAATCAGCTGCAGAATGTCCTCATCCTGTATGGCGCCCATGCGACGGCCTTCTCCAATCAAGTTCTCATTTGTTTGACCCAGGCGGCGTTTATTGACGTACACCAGGCGCTCATCATTACGAGGAACGGAATCCAAGTTATCGGTAAGGTCTTGCAGGTTATCCTCAATCAAGTTTCTGCGCTTGCCAGTCAGCTCTTGATCCACACGGCGGCCCTCACTCAATCGCTCGCCACGAACAAAGCCCCAACGGCGCGACTGCAGCTGCTCATCCTCAAAGTCGATGCGGTTCAGGTTCTGGCGACGACGACCGACATGCACCAAGCGATCGCTGCGAGCGTCCACGGTGGGCAAATCGTTGATGTCATTAGTCGAGGTGCGCTCCTCCCAGTTACCTCCGAGCATACGTCTGAGGCCCTGACCTATGTTACGCAGCAGAGGAACGCGATTGCCAACCAGTTGGTTTCTGAACGGCGTCTCTTCTTCGTCATCATTGTCACGCTGGTTGCCATAGATGTCATTGTAACGCTGGTTGCCATAGATGTCTTCATCTTCGTTCAGCTGTTGGCCCATGCGCCGGCGGTTGATTCCCAGAATGCGATCCTCATCTTCCAATTCGATGTTCCTATCCAAAACGTTGTTGGTCAGTTGGCGGACGTTCGAGTTGTCCTCGAGCAAAGCCAGTTCTTGGATTAGACTCTGCATAAAATTGCGCATGCCGATGTCCTCAGTGAGCAGCGACATATCCTGATCGTCCTGAATATTCTGAACGGGCAACACCACACGGTTCTGGTTCTGCTGCCACATCTGTTGCTTACGCAGTGCCAGTTGCAAGTGCAGATCGCGCCAGGGCATGACCATTCGCATCACAGGATTCATCTGACGGATTCGCTGGCCTAGACCGATCACATCCACGAATGCGGGCCGAGGGCTGCTCTCGATCTCTGCGTGCACACGCTGGACGCGCTCCAATGTCTGCTGGTCCAGATATAACTCGGGCAATATCTCCTGCACAGCAGGAACGATTAGCGCTTGGGTGTCCTCGCGATCGCGGATAGCTAGTGTTAAGGCATTGATGAGCAGCACAGGATTAACGTTGCGTCGCAGATAGACGACATTACGCTCCAAGGTCTCAAAGTCAATGGCGCGCACCAGCAGGCGGTAGATGCCGCGCAGTTGCTGAACATGCTCCACATTGCGAATGCTATAGACCTCGCGCTCATCCAGGAGACGACGCTGACGATCCAAGTCGATTACGCGCTGCATTTCCCTATCGATGCCACCGCGATAGCGCTCTGGGTTGATAATAAGGCCCTGGTCCAGCTCAATAAGATCATTCTGCTCCAAGGGTTGTTGAACACGTTGCACAATGTCTAGAATAAACTTCTGGCGCAGCAAGTCCTCCCTGGACATGCGCACGATGCGCTGATCAACTGCGGAATAATTGAGATCATTTGCAATTAACGCTTGACTCCCGCTGGGCCACTTACCACTGCCAATGTCTCTCTGATAGTCGCGCTGGACAATGCGACCAGCGGACACCGTGCCAAGCACACAGACTACCAGCACAAGAAATTTATTCATCTTGTAAGTAGCAACTTCCTTGCAAACCAGAAGATGACTGCATTTTCAGCTGATCTCCACGGCGAATTTATACCCATTCTTATCGCCACGTCTAGGCCTAATTGAATATTTTGAGCATTCGATCTGAACTGGCAACGAAATCCTTATCAGTGCAATTCCAGGGTATATATTATGCAATTACTTATAGACGGGTCTTCCAGCTAGTTCGAAGTCGAAGCCAAAGGTCGCCAGATTGCACACTGACTGCACTGACGCTGCATTCTTTGGGTTGATTGGCTGCCGGTGCAGATAACGGGTCAGCTGAAGATGCTGCTTAATTAGTCCATTGCCCCATTGTTTGCTGCCTTTGTTTCGTCAATAGATAGAATTTCGCTACCACGCAGACTGCGAGCTATCTGCACATGTTTAAAATTACCGGACTTGGCAGTATTATTTACACAAACAAAACACATGCTATGTATGCTCACCTATAATATTGCTTAATCAGGTGTGATAATTCAGGTGTGTTATCTTCAAGTAATATTGCATCTGGCACATTTCAATTCAAACAAGTGTGAATTTGACAAACTGCACCATACACTTAATAATTTTATTGCTCTAGCTCCGCGCTCTCAGATACATGCATACATACATATGTATGTATGTATAGTTTTCGCTAATCGTTTCTAGATATTAAACTTTTTAACTTCGGACGATAGAGGCTATCTGATTTATCACGTCTCCATGGGCTTATGTACTAAATATTTAGTTTTTGGTTATATACGCGAAATTCAAGCACCTCGAGCATTTGTTCTTGCACCATTTACAGTTTTGAATGGCCAATTGGTTTGCGTTCATGCCGACAGACCAAAATACAATATACCACGATACACAATGTACAAAATCAATACACTCTTTATATTCAGCAAGCGAGTATTAAGCTGGAATATTAACTAACATTAGCATATTAGCTAAGTCAAGTAATTTAATACACAGGCTTTATATTTGAAGTGTTAGCTTGATCAATTGCACGATCTGTTTTGATTCTAATAGGGATGTGCGTGAGTGATTAGTCACCAATATATCGATATGTGGCAATTAACGATATACGTTTATATCCTGCCAGCTTTTGATTACTTGAAGTGCTCGCAATTGTCAATTTAAATTGTGTATTCAAAAGTTTAAAGTACATAGAGAAATGTATTCATACAATTTTTCTTAGAATACAGAATATGCAGTTAAGCTCTACATATGTATACTTTTAGCATCATCTGAATAACAAACATCTAAAGCAGCTAAGTCTCTAAGAGCATGTGCATGTGTGGGTGTGTGTGTGCGCTCGCATATTTCATTACGTTGCGTACATACAATACGTAATAGTGCAGCTCGTAGCATCCGAGCAGCTGTAACGCGGGCTGCATTGTGGGGTCGAGGCCATTGTTGTGATTGGGACAACCGAGTGATTGGCGATTGTGAAAGGATTCTGTCAGCTCTGAAGGGGCGATTGCAATTTTTCTATTCACATTTAAATTGGCAATTCGTTTGGCCGTGGCTTTTGTGTGTTGACAGTCACTTTTTAGTTCTTTTTATGTTGAGCTTTCCTTCTTTTTGGATGCGCTGCGTTGCGACAATTTGCAACGTGCCTGGCATGCAACGGAAGTGAACGCGCTACGTGGGTGCCACAATGCTGGGACTAAACTGTTGGCATTGTTGCCGCTGCTGTTGCTGCCTTTTCTAATGTAATTGCAATTGTTTGCCGGGCTGCCAAATGGTCAGCAGCTTTGATTTGGCCTTTGCAGCTGCACTTTTTCAACTTTTTGCAGCACGAAGCTGAAGGCTCAGCATTTTTATGCATGCCAGGCGCATTTGTGCGCCATTAATTGCTTCTTTATGCTCAGTTGCTGCTCTTGCTATTGCTGCTGCTGCTCTTGCTGCTGCTGCTTCAGCTGCATGTTCAGCAATTATGCAGCGACAATTTTGCATTAATTGCTCCTTTGTGCTGCTGGCCAGCAGCCCAGCCCTGCGTGCCGACTGGCCGACTGGCCGACTGTGTGGACAGCGTGCCTACAGTAAAAAAGCCAACTAAAAAAGGAGCCTGGCATTGTGGCGAATGCATTTGCAGCTCCAGCTCTCGCGCTCTGAATGCCGCTGCTCAGTGCTCGGTTTAATTGCTGACAGGCTCATTTGCCGGAGCACAGGCTCCGGGCATAACTTTTATATGCAGTCCTGTCCAGTCCTGTCCTGTCCATGGGCCATTTCATTAATGCAGTATGACAGCTCTTTATCGCGCTTTTTGTTATTGAGAAAATAATTTGTGAAACGAAATGTCATTTATTCTGCAGGGTAATTTCGTATTGTTATTGTTTTTACTCTATTTGTGCACGAATTTCGAATTTTAAGACCAAGTCCATACCATATTCCAGCGTGAATATCAGTATGCATAAGACATTGTCATCTATGATTCCACTTAAAGCACTCGGAGGCAGCCCCATTGGCATGCGATAAGCTGTGCATATCCTTCGCACTGAAGTGGGAATGTCAAGGCATCAGTATCTCTGGCTGTCGTCATCCTTGCCATCCAGCCTGCTGTCAAGCAAATGAGGTATAAGCCGGCTGGAGGGGGGCTGTGGTGGTTGGTTTCGCCTCGTTTCGCCTCTGCGTCTCGCCTTGACTTAAATGCGATTTAATGCCTTTTTTGTTTGTCTTCCATGCGTCGGATATCCGTTGACGCAGTGGGCGTGATAAACCACAGTGAGAGTAGCAGAGCAGAGTAGAAGAAGGCGAGGAATTCGAAGCAGGAGCAGGAGCCGGAGCAGCCTTGTCTGACGGCTTCATTCTCTCGTCCCCATGCCGTGGTGCGTGCCGCGACTGGGTCGCTAATTTGCTTGGCGTTTTTTATGTCTCATCTTCGCCTTGGCGTCTTAATCTTATATCCTTTTTTTGGCTGGCTTGGCACTTAAAAAATGTAGTCCTTTGTTGGGCCGATAAAACTGCTTACAAATGCTTAAAAAATTAAAATTTATTACACGCGATTATGTGCCACACTGGCAGCAGCTGCCAGTAGCAAAAGGCGAAAGCTTAGAAGTCAAGTCCCTACAAGCTTTCACTGCCACTCCCCCTGCCACTGCCCCTCCCCCAGTCGCAAGCACAAGAGATGCAAATGGAGTGCCATCTTTTTCGGTTCGCCATATTTCCGGCCAGTGGACATTGCCCAATTGATTCATGACCCCACAATATCCTCTGCGTAATGGGTAATGGGCAATGGGCAATGGGCAATGGGCAATGGCCGAGGCTACCTTAAAGCGCCAACTTCAGCAAAATAATAACAAGCGGCAAAAAGTAAATATCAATATACTACTTCATAGTAATAATGAAGCGCCGGGGCCAAAGAAAAGTGCCACGCCAACGCATGGCAAAAAGAAAATATTTCTTTTTATCGAAGCGGATGTGAGTGTGCCAGGAATGAAATAGCAGAAGAGACAGAAAATAGAAAAATGAGAAAGGGCGAAAGGCAAAGGACGAAGGACGTGGGTAAGGGTGACGTCGTTCCAAATAAATAAAACAAAAATTTGTACTACACTGCGGGCTGTGTGCGCGGGGAGGGGGAGAGTTATCTGAGCTACTACTACTCCCACTGCGGCCTTTGTCACCTCTTCATGCACGCCCACAGAGAGCAGGATGGTTCGCCCTTCCACTCCCCACTACCCACTCCCCCCTCTCCTCTCTCCCATCTCTTTCTGGCAACCGCATAGAGCAAATCAAACAACTTTCATTTCACACGTTTTTCGTTTGTCCTTTGCGCGCTCCACTCGCAGTTTTTGTTTGCCTTGAAACAAGTGACTTGAGAGAATGAAATTGAAAGAGCTCCTCAAGTGTGAGTAGTGGCTGTGCGTGTGTGTGTGTATTGGTATTGGCATTTGGCATTTGGCATGAGTGCACGTGTCCTGCGCGTGTCTGCTAGTTTTGATAGCCATTGACTCCTGCCGAGGAGGGCTGTAAGTAGTTGACCCGTTAAATTTTGATAATTGATTTGCCAGCCATTGTTGTCTCTGGCTGCTGGCTGAGGGAATCCGCAAACATCTTATGCGAGAGCAATACGGAATATTTATTGTTTTCATTTCCTCGGTAGCTCATAATCCATCAGTTCTAGGCAAGAGAGCGTTGCATACATCTAGGCTACGCCCAACCAAGTGTTAACTAATTATTTACTTGAGCATGGCTATCGCTATATCACTTAATTACCAGATCTTTGGCGCTCGCCTGCAGATTGACAAGCTCATTCAAGAAATGCCCTCGTCTGGCTTCCGGTCTGGTCCATTCTGTTCTGTTCTGCTCTATTCTCTGGCTGGGGGCTTATTGTCCTCAGCGCCTTGTGGGCTGGCTGGCAACTTCATTGGGCAAATATTTTTGTAGCATTTCGTAGTGTTTCGCACAAGTGATTTGCACTGTGACTGTGAATGTGACTGTGACTCGACTCGGGTGAGGTCAAATACAAATAGAGAGGGACTGTCTTTATTGCCGGGTCTCTGGGTCTCGGACCAGGACACTATAAAAACGACCTTGGGGCAACAAAAGGCAGCCAGACGTGAGCTCTCATTCGCTTTTGATCTGTCTCTTTGTGTGTGTGTGTGTATCCCTGTGTGTGTGCAGACAATCAGCGCACGACTTTTGGCTGCCGGGTTGGAGTTGCCAGGCCGAGGGTGGGGGCTGCACTGGTGGGGGGTTTTGCTCTGTGGGCAGACGTCGCGCGTTCGCTTTCTTATCAGGACTTTTGCTGCGCTGCAGCGTGGCATTTGTGTGAGTTTTATGTGCGGCTTTCGAGCTGGTTATGATGCTGTCGCAATTGCCATTCGGCGCGCCGCCCTGGCCACCCCCGTTGCTGGCAACTGCGGGCCGCTTCTTTGTTTTGGCTGTCAGCTGAAAAGGTGTCAATTGTTTTTTAGATGGGCTAGCGAGTGAGCGCTGCTTTCCGCAACGCAACGCAGCGCCGCGCCGTGCCACGCCTCATCGCTCAACTCTCACAGTCCGTTGCATAAACAAGTGGGCGTAGTGAATCCCATTAAGCATTAAGAGTTGAGAGTGTTGAGCGTTGAGCAACCCCCTCGGTACAGTAGACAACCCCTCGAGCGGCCGGCAATTTAAACTAATAATCAACGCATCAGCAAACATTGTCGTTATTATTCACGCGCCTGTGGCGCCCCCTGGCGGTTGACTGCTGACAGATTGCCTGGCTGGTCGGGTGGTTGGCACTCGGGATAGGGATTGGTGTTGGTGTTGCTGCTGTTGCCTGTGTGTGGGTCTTACAAGTGTATTCATCAATCAGAGGGGCGTGAGCTATTTAAAAATCATTTATTCGTTTACAGTTACAATTTGCCTTTCGTTTTGTATCACATTAAAATATAGATTTTATATATACGCATATATATTACACAAGATCGGGCCAACAATATATATTATATATTTATAGATAAAGCACTAAGAACTTAGAAGCAATTAAGACTATGTGTCTAAATTATAGATTTGGGTTTGTGGTAACTGAACTGAAGCTGTCTTAAAAATTGTTCAACCTATTGATTCCCTGGGCTCTTCATTGAAAATCGATTGATTGCATATACATCGGTATACATCGGCTTACCCAAAGTCAGTTGCATCTATTCAAGAATATACTCGAGTGCCAGTTTGATAGGAACAATTTGACTTTTATTTATTTCGGTTTCCGCTCAAAATTCTGCTTTGGTTTTCTTGGTGTGTTTCGTTTTGGATAGCATATCCGATATTATATATATTTGTGTGTTGTTTATATACATATGTAGCTAAGTACCACATAACCAAAGGGAATGGTCGTAGACGTAATCAGGGAGGGGGAAACAGAAACACGCAACGTAAAACAGAAACACACAAAGATTCAGCTAATACTAGGGTCCTACATAGGTAAGTGGGCAGCTCTGAAGGCTGCTACCAGTTGGGGTGGGGCGGGGTGCAAGGGGTCGCTGCGAATGCTCCAAGTCTAGACCGCATGCTCCGCAGCGGCAGCGCCGTAGCGCAGGGGAGTCGGTCAAATAATGTTGGGCGGCGTCGTGGCCAGCGCTGGGACGACGGCGACGGGCGAGGACTTGGATGACTTGACACAGCCGTAGGAGGAGATGCCTGTGCCGCTGCTGCTGGGCGGCGAGGGCGGAGTATCGGGGCTGATCAGCGGCAAGTAGCGCCAGGGATGATAGATGCTGCCGGCGTACATCGCCTGCAGACGCGCCTGCAGGTCCAGCGCCAGTGTTGGGTCCAGCGGATAGTGCGCCAGCCCCGGGAAGCCGCCGGGCACGCGCGGCAGCGACAGCTCCAGCGGGGACCCGAAGCCATACTTGGCGGCCAGCGAGGTGGGCGAATGCGAATGGGAGTGCGAGACGGCGGCAGCGGCAGCGGCAGCAGCCACTGCGCTCAGCTGCGCATGGTGATGGTGGGCGTGGGCGTGGGCATGGGCGGGATGCGGGTGTGGATGATGCGGATGGTGGTGATGATGCGGCAGGCCCTGTGCATGTGGCGAGTGCTGCGGCTGGACTGGCTCCTTGCCCAGCTGGCCAGCGACCGTCAGTCCAGCGTTGTTGCCTGAGCCTCCGCCTGCGCCTCCGCCCCCACTGCCACCCGGCACCGGGGACTTGTTGAGCGTCTTGGGCTTGCGTCGAGGCCGATACTTGTAGTCGGGGTGCTCTTTCATGTGCAGCGCGCTGTAAATTGAGTAAATGTTGAAACATTGATCAAAGATCGGGCCACGGCGGATCGATATTAAAGCGATTCAACGATCACGATGATATCACAAAGTCAATCTGTTGCCCAGTTCCCTCGGCCATAAAATCGAAGCCGCACAATACAGACAAGACAATTACTTGACTAAGAGATAATGTGTAGTTTTCGAAAATGTGAGTATTACGCGACTATAATATACTCTGTAATTTTCAAGAGTATTTTGAAAGTATAGTAGTTAATAAGTTATGGAGAGTTTAATAGTTACTCAGTAATTTTCAAAAGTATTTTAAGAGTATTTAGAGTATAATAGTTGATGGAATGAGTATAGTAGATTATGAGAGTAGAGTTATAATAGATTATGGATGTCAAACATCGCATATAACAATTATGTAATTAAGATGTACTCTATATATTTTAGGAGCATAATTAAGGGAATAAGAGAACGCATAGAGTGAATTTGAAAGTATTAAAGATCACTAGAATCTAGCATAAGATTCGTATTAAAGAAATTTGAATACTTCCTCTTTGTATGCGAATTAGTATTGCATCTAAGATTGAATATTAAATGAATAGAAATTATTTGAGGAAATATGTATATGTGAAACACTCTATCACGTCCAGCTCGTACAGGGTATATTGACTGAAGCCAAAACCCTTCCATAAAACCCTTCCTGCAACACTGAATGCTTATCTGATTCCATTTAGCAAGGCAGTGCTTCTAAAGTTCTCGAGCTCTGTAAGAGTTCCCAGGTGCAACAATGCGCAATTGTTGACATTTGTTTGACTAACGATGAATGCTGATAAAAGGTGTGTATTATGGTGGTGTTGTTGTTATTGTTGTTGTAGTTGTTGCTGTTGTTGTCACTTTTGCTTTCTTTGCCTTGGCTTTGTTGCAGTTCCCATACCCTAATTGGTCAGCCCTGTTATGTTATCTCTGCCCGAAAAATAAGTGAAAGAAGTAAATTTAAAAGTGGAAATCGAAATTGAAATCGAAATTGAAATTGAAATGATATGCGAGTGTGCCGTGCGTTATCGACGCGTCGCCTCGCACATTGGCAAATATTTGAACAGCATTTCTTGTTTTCGAGCGCGATGGTTGTCTTTTATTTATATATGTACATATACATACACATACATATGATATTTATATATGACTTCGGCTGCCTTAACCAAAAAGTTAGAATGGCCATTAGGTTAAGCCCCAGGCAGCTCGTTCTGCTCAGGCGGCTCATTAATTATTGTCAGTTAACATTTACACAGCCAATACAATCAATAAAAGGACTTAGACAGTGCAAACATTGCTCACTTATCAGACTCTCTACTCGTATATATGTATATCGAATGCAAAATGCAGAGGCCCATTAAAAGTATCTATAGAGCTGTAGTTGTTTGCCCAAGATATGCCAATCGAGTGCGGACCGACGCAGAGCTCCAAATGCTACTCAATGCCACTTTGGAGCCCCACAATAGCTGCCCATTGTCTTAGCTAATCGCTCAAATTGTAACCAGACAACAAACCCACTTGCACGCACGCACACACACACAAACGCACACACATATACATGCATACTCACTCACCGTAAACGCTTGGCCTCATCAATGAATGGACGCTTCTGTGATTCGGTGAGCAACTTCCATTCGGCACCCAAACGCTTCGATATCTCTGAATTGTGCATTTTGGGATTGTCCTGCGCCATTTTGCGTCGCTGGCCCCGGGACCACACCATGAACGCGTTCATTGGTCGCTTAATGTGGTCATGATGCGAACTGCCATTCGAGTTGGAGCTGTGTTGTTGTTGTTGTGGCTGTTGTTGCTGCTGCTGTTGCAACTGCTGCTGCTGTAGTTTAGGCACCGCTGGAGGCGGTGGTGGCGGCGGAGTTGTGGCCGCTCCGATTGTCGTTGGCGGTGAGAGGCTGCTGCTGTGGTGACTGTGACTGCTGCTGCCACTGCTCGTGTAGCCATTGCTGTTGTGGTTGTGACTGTGGTTGTGGCTGTGACTGTGGCTGTGATTGCGGTGCAGCAGCGCCGAGATGCTCGTCATGGCTGTGCACTGGGGCTCTGGAGCTGGTTGCGTCAGGTGAGTGGCCCGATTGCCGGCTGCCGGGTTGTCCAGGGACTCCACTGCGGTGCACTGACCGTTTCCCCTGTGTCTCTATGCGCAGAGATGTGCTGGAATGCTGGAATGCAAACGGTAATGGAGTTCAATAGATATGCTTTGTTCGTGCCGTGGCATCGCATCGCTTTGCAACGCAAAGTGGCAGACCTGGACTGTGTGTGTGTTCAGTTTTGTTTTGGGGATTGGCGAGGGGCTACTTCAATAGATTCCGTCACAAAATGCGAGGAGGGTTAAAGCTGGGCATGAGTAAGCGCTCAGGGAAAATAATAATATCAAAGTCGAGCTATATATTAGAGGCGAAGCTTAGTACTTTTTAAATAATATTCATGGATACTCAAGACAGGAAACTCCATTGGCAACCCCTTTTTATGATGTGTTTACAGACCAACTGTGAATCATACAATAATAAACAAATATTTGGAGACTAGTAGTTTTTATCAGATACAACTAAGCAAATAGAGATAACATTAATTATTTAAAATTCAATTAAATAACAATTTTCATAAGATGTTTAAAGGAAGAACCCTGTGATTCTAAGAACCGATAAGTGTTAGCTGGATTTTCTAAGCGACTTACTCTTAAAGACTTCAAAACAATTTTGATTATTATTTATTATCTATTTTCATCATATAGTTCCAATATTTTTGAATTTAGTGAAGTGCCGGACCTACTGAGGAAATTTATCTTAATAAATATAAAATCTGATATTTCCTTATGATAATATATGTTATTATTATTTTTTAAATAATATAATTAGGAATTAGAGAAGAGTGGATAAGTATTTTAGATGCCAAATAATATTGTTTATTAATTTATTTAATTATTGTATTTTCGATATTTTAAAAGTTACTGAAGATATATAAATATATATGAGAGCATATTATTATTATTATATATTTTTCAAAAATTAAATTAGATTAAAAGATCAGTAAACATGTGAGTGCAGATCTTAGTATTAGTATAATTATTAGTACTAGTATTAGTATTATATTGAACACACCAACACCTTGACCCCTTTCTAGTATTGACTTAAAAACTCAAATTGATAGATTCCACAAAATCGAGTAATTGATATGTGTGGGTAAATAGAAACTCAATCGGTCAATCAAGCAATGTTCAAATACACATGTCAAGTGAGTCATGTGAAGCTCCCTTATCTTTCGCTGATACCCATGAATGCTCACCTTTTGTACAGTTGCGGATTTGTAGCCGTAATCCCGGGAAGGGTTAACTCTTAAGCTCGTTCAACAACACTGCTGTTAGCAATCAATGTTAAGTTTGTCAACACTTCTGATCAGTGATCTTTTGGGATATGCAGCACTAAATGTTATAATTGATTTGCATGATTTGCTTTGTGTTTTATTCAAGTTTCAATTGCGATCTAAACACTGCGGATAAGTTGGCACTTGATAAGCGCTTTTGTGCGGCGCTCGAAGCTTCGCTTCCTTTTCAAACTGAACTAACCCCGAGCCGAGTGCGTTGCCGGAGCCGGTGCGTCCGTGTCGAGTGCGCGACAGTTTTGATTTGAACCACATATTCTATGGACTAAGGGCACACTCTATGGATGGCATTCGAAAACTTGCGACAGTTGGCGGAACAAAAACGGGAAAAGCGGCAAACAAAAACTGAAAGCAACTCAACTACGAGCGTGTGTCTGTGTATGAGTGTTAGTGTGTGCCTGTGTGTGTGTGTGTGTGTGTATGTGCGGGGGTAAATTTGTTATTGTAGTGGTTGCACGTTGGCTGCTCGCTCTTTGCGCCACAGGAGCGAGCAAGAGCCAATTAGCGTGCGACAAAGAGCGAACGAGCAGCAGGCACACAGCCAGACAGAGCAAGAGAGCGAGAGAGAGAGAGAGAGAGAGGGAGATAGAACGAGAGAGTGCACGACGGGTGTTTGTAGAGTTCATTGTTGCTCGTGTTATTGTTGTTGTTACTATTTTTTGGTGCTCGTCGTCGCAGCTCGGAGGACGCGAAGACGGCGCTGGCATCGCCAACGCGGCGGCTAAGTGATAAAAAGTTGCTGCCTCTGCTGCTGCTAGCTGCTCGCTTCTCGCTGCTCGCTGCTCACGTTTCTTACCTTCTGCATTTTGCATTTGTGTTTGTATTTGCATTTGTTTTTGTGTTTGCTCGCGCTGTCAATAACTGTCTTATGAGGCCTGTTTCTTTCTTTTTTTTGTGTTGACCAATTGTTTGTCCTGCTTGGTCGCTCGCTCCAGGTCCGTTTACTCTCTGTGCTTCCCTTGAGGTAAGATTCGTGTATTATCATACAGCATATCATAATCGCAAACAGAGAATCCAGTTGCTTATCGAAATTCGGCCGACTCCTTGTTTGCGCCCACAATCGATCGTAAGTGCGATCAGAGTGCAAACACACGATTATCTTGTATCGTATATTCCGTCTGTATGTGTGCAATCGTAGCTGCACTCCGATACCCTTTGACTTCCATTGTTTAGGGAGGGGAGTCGCCGGCTCAGCGGCCCTTCCCGTTTGCTGCGTGCTCCACAGGAAATTCGTCATCCAAATACCATTATTTTCCACATAATTGAAGTCGTAAAATATAACAAATTTGTTATGCTTCGATTCGCGATTGGGGTCTTATAAAAGAACGCCTTTTATGGAGTAGTTTTGTTCCAGGAAATTAGAGCTCAGAGCAGGGCTCAAAACATGTTTGTTTTGAGATTCTCCACTTGATGTACGTTTGGCGCCAAAAGTGACGGAAATTTCAAACAAGTTTTCCCTCTGCAGCCTGGCGCATGCGTCGCTCTCCAAGGCGCTGGACTCGCTGTGTAGAGTTTTTCGCTAGCAAAAGGGCGGCAGGGGCGGGGAGCAGACGCCCCCACAGCCCTCGCGACATTAAAAATGGCAGCGCTATGAACTGTTGCCCACCCACCTCCGGCCACCCCCACACAGCTCCAACCCAACCCCACCCCACCCCTTGGCGCCTTTGTGCGGCTACGTTGCGCGCATGTCGACGCTCGCCTGGCGCTTCGGCCAATGACATAGACAATGCTCCGGAGGAGTGGGAGCTGTGGATGGCGCTGCGGCTGCTTAGACGCGTTCTCAATGGTGACGGCTTTTTTATCGTTTTTGTTTTGCATGCGAGCTGAATGCATTTTATTGGCCAAGGCGCAGGGCCAAGACAATGGGCAGCAACTGGTGGCCGTAGTTTTGTTTGACTTCTGCTGCTCCTCGACCCCTGCCACTCGCTCGACTGTTACTGCTGCTGCTGCCGCTGCTGCTAGTGCTGCAGCTGCTCAGTTCTGGCAAGTGTTATCGTGTCCTGGCACACACTATGCCAGCTACCATTTGTTCTCGCATAATGGACATTATGGCTGCTCTATTATGCCCGGCATCAGGACAATGAGCAGAGCGTCGTTCAATTCCGCCAACTAACATTGCGCCACTTGGACACCCGGACCCGGCCAGAACTTTGCCGGCTGCATGATTGCCATAATTTTGGGTATTTTTGAAGAGCTTTCTGTGACATTTGGCCAGCCAGTCCCTCGGCTGCTTCGCCTGAGCCGAGCCTCCGCTCATTGTCCACGGACTGCGCATTGTTTGGCTGTGCTTCAGCTGCAATAATTTATGGGGAGTCGTCGACAACGTCGCCATCACCTTCATCACCTCCATCGTCTCCATCGTGGCCATCGTTACCGCAACGCCCGCAATTTCCATGTGCGGCCGAAAGTTTTTTTAGCCCCCAAATGGAAATGTGGCTCGCTAATCGTGATTTGTGTTTTAAGTGAGCGCAGGGAAACCACTGCAAAAAGCGAAGGCTGAGTGCTGCAGCGACCATCGAAGTGTGCGTGGCAGCTGGCCAAAAGGAAATTATCTCAATGCGACAAGTTGAATGAGATGAAATTTGGATGGAATATTATGAAAAACTCTATTGATTGTATTTAAACCTAGCAGACAATAACTAACATTGTTTTGGTCAAGGATCCAAATATTTTTTGGTGGCTTTTTCCCGTTGATGGAAATTGAACCCTGCAAAAATATTTTACCAAAATTCAAAATATCTTCTCAATTAAATCAAAAAGCTGTTCACACTTAAAGCTTATCTATATCTCAAAGATATCCAAGCCATGTCCAATTTAATTTAAAAAATAATATAATAATTAAAAACTAATAATAATAATTAATATTAATTTCAGCTTCTATCACTGTAATAAGTCCTGTATATAGTCACCCCTATATCATATGTTTTATTCAATTGAATAATTGCCTAAATAGACAGATGGTAAATAAAGAATGGATAATATGTTTCGACATCATAATTAACAATATTAATAAATTTTCAACATTAGTTTTATTTAATTTATTTTTTATTTAACTATTTGAAATTGAATGCAAATATATAGTAAAATTTCCAAAACTGACTAAAATTGATAATATATTCAAAGCGTTTATAATTTTTTGATTTAATATAACTTTTAACTCTAGATGGCGGTAATCATTCATGGTGAAATAAAATTAGGTGGAAAACAGAACTCGACTCTAAGAGATAACGCCATCTAGCAGGCAGTAGCAAAACAATATTCATTACCACGCAGTTCGTTTCAAATCCAAAGTCCATTATGCGACATCTAGCGGTAGCTTATGAATATTACAAAATGCGTAAGCGCCCTCTAGGTGTCAATACATTCGTAGAGCGGTGTTAGCGCCACCTCAAGTTGAAACAGAATATGATTGCATATCAAATTAAACGTAGCTATAAATTGAAATTCATGAATTATTATTATATATATATTTTATGCGAGACTCACAATGCACCATGCAATGCTGAACCCCTTACCACTAGGGCAGTTTCGCTAATTGCGGCTGCGTTCAACTTGGCGTAAAATTAATTAAATTTACGGCGAGTTTTGCACCTCGAGTCGCACTAATTAGTGGCTAACGGTAATTTGTTTGAGTTGTTGCCGCTGCTTGAGCAAACGAAATGCGCGGCGTGTGTTTGTCAACGTGCCACGGCAGCTGATTGGCCAGAAGGAGCTGTCGCAAGAAGTTCCCTTAATTAGGAAGCGTTTAACGTTTCGCGCGCTCTTGACTTTTGTCAAGTCTACAACCCCCGCCAGCACTGCTCATAATATTTAGGGCTCCTTCAACCACCCACACTGCGGCAAGTCGGATATAAATAATTAAAAATTAAATGGAGAACAATAAAAAAGAAGTTTTGCTCGGTTTGTTCGCTTGCTTTTTTATGGGAAAACTTTGAATTAGCTGAAGGGAAAGTGAAAGAGAAATTGAATAAAGGTAGAAAAAAGCATCGGAAAAGAATTTCTTAATATAAATTGATGTTATGGAATCTATTTGAAACTGAAGGAAATAACCAAGTTTGCAAAATGCTCCCAGCTATCGCCTTACGTACATTCATTGCTTATATTCAACTTTCTCTTGTAAGGTCATATCCGGTAACTTAGCAAATGGGGCTTCTTCAGGAGCTTCAATGGGTACTATGGAATAGAAAGACATATGTGAAATGCCCCAACTAGACCCTAAGGCTTCGCTCGGTATTAGCCCTTGGTCGAACAGCCGCGACTAGCTCACTCAGTAGTTAATCATGTATTGGAATCGAGCTAATTGGTTTTGTTGTATTTTGTTTTTGTTTTTGTATTTTAATATTGTATATGTGTAGAATTTAAATACATTTAAATTTATGCTATGCACTTCGTTCAGCGTTTAAAACATAAAAAATTGCACCGCTCGTTGTTCTGCCTTTCGTGAGAATCCTCCAGCACCTGCTCCTGTTCCTTGCTGCTGTAGCTAGCTCCTGTTTCTCCTCCTCGTTCTCCCTCTCCTTCTGCATCTGCTTGTGTTTGCTGTGCAGCTGCTCTTCGTTTTAACAAAGCTTATGATTAATTTACAATTCGAGGCTTAACTGTAAAGTTGGCTACGTTTAACTTTAATCTCGCATTTCCTAAGTCATAGACAAGTTTAGCTCCTCGCTACCATTGGACGATGGTGGTCAGAAGATGACCGTCAGCGGTCGACGAAAATCAGAGGCGCCTCCAGCGCCGCCCCCACCACCAGCTGCCACTCCGGCGCCCACTCCAACGCCGGCGGCGGCACTGGCCAACTGGCCGCCATACTGCTGAGCATATTGATGGGCGTAGTCCAAGCCCACATCGCTGGGCGAGTGCAGATGCGGCTTGGCCTCCTGGCCACCCGCGTCCAGCTGGGGCGTGGCGTCGCGCTCGTCCAGCCCGCTGCTGCTGTTGTTGTTGTGCGAACTGCCGCCAGCACTGCCAGCACCGCCACCACTTGCACCGCCTGCTCCACTGCTGGCCATGAGCAGCTGGTGCTGCTGCTGCTGCTGCTGCTGTTGATGCTGCTGCTGCTGTTGTTGTTGGTGCTGCTGCTGCTGATGATGCGCCGCCGCGTGCTGCTGGGCGCCGTAGATCTTGGAAATGTCAAAGGCATAGTTGGCACGATCCTGATACATTTTCGAGTCGAAGTAGGCCTTGGTCAGCACACTGGGGTCCAGGTAGGCGCTGTAAGCACTCGCCTGGCTGCCCGCCGCTGCCGCTGCTGCATTACTCAGATATGAGCTGCGCTCCAATGCGGCGAATTTGTCCATCTGCCCGGAGAGTGTGGCCTGAAAAGAAGCCAGAATAATAGATTAAATATATCTGGCAAGCTTTAGATGACGGCTGCTGCCAAGTCTGCAGTGAATGCTCCGCCACGAGCAGCTTACTGACTCGCATTTCTTCTCGACTCAAGTTAATTTAAACTTTCAACTGCCAATTTGATTTCAGATTAGCAAATCGTGTAATGATATGACAAACAGGCAAGAATATTGTCGTCGGGTATGTCCGACAGCATAATACTAGTTCTCTGCTAGACTCCTCGCTCAGCAATATAAAGACTTTCCTAGGGAATACAGCGACAGAGTGAGAGCGAGGGAGGGTTACAAGAAGAGAAAGAGAGAGAGCAAGTAAAAAAGCCTGGCTCAGCGCGGCGTCGTCATCCTTCTAAATACACTTTAACAAAATACTACATACTTTGATATCCCATTTTTAATGAGTATAAAAATACAATAATCAAACTCTTGTGTGAAAAACAAAACGGTTCAGGTAACAAGAGCGAGAGGGAGAAGGAGAGGGAACTGTCCCTCTTAGTGTAGCTTGATAACTTCGCTAATATCAATTTACCTAATATAGGATATTATTAATCTCTATTTGAATACACGTAATATGCTCTGATTTATAAGAAAGGACCTGTTTGTCGCTAATGGGGGTAGGGCAGGGGTGTGAGTCGTAACCCCTGGTTAGTGCAAATTGCTTAACACTTTTGCGGCTTTATTTGACCAACTAATTGTGGATGCGAGATGAACAACCCCACACGGCAAGTAAACAGAAAAACACGTCTCAGTTTAATGTTATTTGATTTGCAATACGTTTCTCATTGCAACACCAGTTGTTGCTGTGCTTCGGGGTTCGGTTCAGGTCGTCGTCGACTTGATCTGGGAACGGGACTTGGCCTGGAACTGGGTACTCGGTTCTGGGTTCTGGGTTCTGGGTTCTGGTGAACGGGTGCGCAATGTTAAGTGCGTCAGGGGTTGTTTTGCTTCATATCCGTTTTGTTTTGAGTGGTTGAATCGAGGGGTTGCTCCCCGTTCGCAGAGCACTTTGCTCTGGGCTATAATTATGTTGTTAACACATCATCATCACCATCATCATCACCAGCAACAACATCAGCGCCAACAGACCCGGATCCCTTTCCATGTGTGTGTGTGTGTGTATGTGTGCGTGTGTGTTTGGGCCGAAAGCGTTTTGGATTACAATTTGATTTGATTTGATTTGCGCCCAATTGGGAATTAGTGAGGATTGGTAAATATTTTGATGCACGGCGATTTACGCGGAGTTGATGTTTGTATTTCGGTCGCTCTCAATTGGGCATTATTTCGTCAGTTAATTGATTTAGCTGGATGTGTTCAAGTGGTTTGAGCCTTGAGCCCGCTAAGGCTTCGGCTGGGGCAGGTGGCTAAACTGTCGCAAAGGCTGCTGTGCTGTTGTCATTGGGTGCATTGGGTACATTTCCGCAGTCAGCTGAGCAAACTCTGGGATCGATTGTAGGCAAGAGGCTGCTGGCATAGCCCCAGCCCCTCTGTGGCTCTGGAATGTTTCCAAACTTGGGCTTTGTGGCCGGCCGCACAATAGTGAGATGCAAAGGTGAGTTGTGGAATGAGTGAATGGCAGCTTGGCCGTCTCCTAATCCGCCCACTCGCATGCAATTTTCATGTACAGATTTCAGCTCGGGCAACGAGAACGCCTGCTGCCTGTAAAGTTGGTCTATTATCACAATGGGACGGCGTGGTAGAGGCATATTATTAACCAAGTAATGCTATTGTTGGCCAGTAATGCCCGGCTTTCAACACCCGCAACGCATGTTAAGCAGCCGCAGACATCAATCACAGCCTCAAATAGGCAGCCAAGAGCCCCGCTCCAACAATGCCAAGCAACAGTCATGACTTTTAATGGGTTGTTAATAAACACGCGGCCCATGGCTGTCCGGGCGAGGGCCTCAAGGAGAGCGAGAGCATCTCCCCAACAGGTCTGAGAAAAGGTCTGCGCAACGCCCTCAACGGCTGGCGGCTGCCCCAAGCCGTTGCTTCGGGTGCGTATTGCTACTGCTCCAAGGTTTAATTGCCAATTTTGTTAATTTTTCCCTTTTCTCGTGTTGCTCAGCTGGACCCTACAAAGGGTGCACCCATACCCCTACCCGTACCCCGTTGCTCAGGCCTCTGTAGCACCTGCCCGTTATTTGTTTGTTTTTGCGCTCGAGGCCTCGTTATCTCGGCGATCTCGGCTGCCCGGTGGCTAAATGTGCAATGACAACTTGTGGCAAATCCTTAGCATGACATGTCAGAACTCGACCAGGATCGAATCGTGATCAGGAAGCGTGTCGCGCTTAGTCACGGCCGCCTGTTTTCCGCCTTTTAAAGTGGGCGTCTGCCATGGGAGTTTGTAATTATGTTATTAAGGCGACCCGACCCGCGTACCGATCGATGTAATTGGACGCGCTACCGTTCAGCGTTTATTTTGTCCGTTGGCTGATGGACGGGCCAGGCACTTGAGCGCTTAACCCCCGCCCGACCCAGGCCCTGACCAGGGACCGGGCCTTGGAGTGCGGATCTGGAATACGCGGCCGACTAGGCCAGTACTCACCTGCGTTGTCGTTGGCGGCGACGTCTGCGTGAGATGGCTGCCCAGGTGATAGGCGGCCGCTGTGGGACCGGGAGCAAAGTAACCCGGCGAGATGCCTGCAAGTGAAACCAAACAAACTCAAGTGAGAGAAGGTAACAAGACAACATCGGCGGAGAAAAAGAAAAATAAGTTTACAATAATTATGACAATGGCTTCGGGTCTGTTGTGCGCTTAAAATAATTGCCACTCGAAATATTTTGCGCCCTTTGTTCGGCCTCGGCCAACTCTTTCATATATTTCGGAGCGAGTGCGCCTTGCCTCCACATAATTGTGCGCTGAATCAGCTATTTTGGGAGAGTTATCTCTGCATCTGATAGATGCCAAGCGCTGCTAACCAATTGCCCTAAACGGTAGTCGTCCGGCTGCCCTCTTGGCCTTTGTTGGTGGGGTCTCGATAATTACTGGCGCCGCTTATTGAAAATAAAATAAAACAATTAAATATATACATATACGAAACACACATCTCATTCATGGCGCTAGCCAAGCGAGTCTCCATATTGTTGGATGCTGTGGCAATTAAAATTGCTCCGCCAACAAAGCCGACAGCAGTTTTGTTCGCCTCAAGTAGCGACATTTCGACATCAATCGACTTGGCATCATCTCATCTTCATCTTCATCTTCATCTTCTCATCTTCATCTGCCATTATATATCATATAACAGCGGATTAGGTACTACACAAGGCCTTAACTGGTAGCTGCTATATGTCTTCTTCTTCTTCTATTATTATTATTATTATTAAATTAACATCACAATAAACACTGAAATCGTGTGTTAATATCGCAAAACAACTTTTTATTAAGGCCCGACCTAGGCACTGTTCAGGGACTTCTTGTAAGCCCGCAGAGAACTGATTTCTTTTAGAGCCAAGTTTGCTAGACTTGAGCCATGTTAATGGCTTGGCTTTTTCAAATCTGTTTACATTTCGCAATGTTAATAAATATCAAATAAATAATTTCGATTTCCTACAAAATAATACTATATTTAAGATTTTAATGCATTCTTTATATTATGTCTGACTATGAATCTTATGAATCGCATTATATAATTAAGAGTAAAATTTAAAATATTTATTTTTTATAGTATATTTAATTCATTATTGATTTTTAAGTATATATTTTAGTCTAGTACTATTCATGTCTTCCGCCATAGAAGTTGTTAAAGTTAATCCAGTAAATGACATTTATACAATGCTATTCTACTCCTCCAGCTGTTGCATGCCTCAGTTGGCATATGTGCTTCATATCCATATGCTATGTCCTTGTCTGACATTCTTTGGCCACAAATGGCCATCCTTGTTGCGCAAAGCCATTTTAGATAGTGCCGTGTGCATTGAAGTGAGACTTGAGCAAAGGCAAAGGCAATGGCAAGGCGAAAGCCTAATTCGGTTTATTTATTACGCATTTCCTAGTATTTTTATTATCATTTCCGTCGCGCATAAATCATCTGGATGGCATTGTCCTTAACACAGGGCCGCTGATCCCTGAGTCAATGCCCATGCCAATGCCAATGGCAACGCCAACGCACAAATTTGCTGCCACATCAGCAAAGTGGAGGCAAGAAAGTTGCGTTAAATTCGAGGTCCCAACCGGGTAAAAAAGACAAAAAACGTGACAAATGCTAATTTAAGTCCTCCAACCAAATCCAAAGACAACTACAGACCGAGCTGCCTGCCACCCCCGCCGGCCCACTGGTTAGGGAAATCATGAATGTTAACTTATGCTCATGCTCTGCCTACGTCTGTCCCCTCGTCCTGCCGTCTGTCGCGTCTATCGCGTCTGTCGTGTGTGTCTGTTCTGTCACTTGAATTGAGTTGTTAAGCCAGGATGATGACTTCACAGTTTGTCAGAGCATGCGAATGGGTGGTTCCGGTGGTTCTTAGTTGCCACCCCCCTCAGCTGCCTCGCCCCGCGCCCGACGCCATATTGTGCAGGTGGGGGGCATTGTGTGCCGCACAAACAAAACCCCAGCCGAGCCAGTCAACCGCTCGAGTGTGAGGATAGTTTGTCATATTTTCATTCAGTCCTCAGGTTCATTTATAGTGCTTCGCCTGGGTGGGACCCGGCCACATATCGTGCCACATTTGCATTTGTCTTGCGCCAAAGCTCATAAAACGCACCCTTCTACTTTGCATAGCGGGTACTTCGAGGGGTTTTCGGAATGGAACTTAATTGGTTTATTGATGGGACTGTTTGTGGCTCATAGATTGTTTTAGTTCCTTGAAATGTTTGCATTGAGTCTTCTATTTTATTCAAGTTTTCATTCAGCAGATTTTCAAATATTTCTCAAAATAGTCTAAACCATTTTAGGTATAGAAAAATGCTTCTTTTTCAATAACTATTTCCGTTTTACTGTTATCGACTTGAACAAATCGTTTAAATATGTAAATATTATACTTATTTATACAAATGTGATGAATATTTTTATTAGATCTTCTCCCAATCTGGGGTTCAGGATATATTTTGTTCGGGCAGCCCTTGAGTTTTGTCACTAACTTAGCCTTGTCTTTAACGGCCTACATATTATTATTAACAAGTAAGAAAGCTCTAGTCGAGACTGCTCGACTACGAGATCCCCTGAACCCCACAAGGAACTGATATTTCAATAATAATTAGCACACACACAC
>NW_022045869.1:1166386-1182294 GCF_001654015.2 Drosophila navojoa | reverse complement strand
ACAAAATCATTATACCCTGATTTCCCATTTTCAATGGGTTCAGGGTATAAAAACTTAAATCTTAGCTTTTTCAAGTTTCCATCTTACCTGCACGTAACGCCTCCACTGGCACCGACGGGTATGGCATGGGATACGGGTAGCCGTCGCGTCTCAGAGCTTTGGGCTTGCGCCTGGGCCGATACTTGTAGTCGGGATGCTCCTTCATGTGCATAGCGCTGTGCAGAGGGAAAATGCCAAATGAAAAGGAGATTCACCCGAGCAGCAGGCTCTACTTACCGCAAACGCTTGGCTTCATCGATAAACGGACGTTTCTCTTCCTCGGTGAGCAGCTTCCATTCGGCACCTGCAATTGAGTTACAATATAATGATATAATAATAATAATAATAATACGATGTGAAGAGTCATTAATCCATTAGATACTTTGTGTGGGGCATTTGCAGCAGTTGTCAAAATATGGCAACACAATGAGCCGCATTCATGTCAGCCTGCTCCAGAAGTGGACGCACATCAACATAATTTCCTAACAGCCAAGCACACACACACACGCACACGCATGCACACACACACACATGCACATGGAGTATAAACTTGTCTTTTCTGTGGTAACAAGAAGGATATCAAATACGAAACAATGTTGTCGTCGTTTTCCTCCTCTGGCACTTCCTTTGCATCGCTCTATCTCTTTCTATTGTCGTTTGGCCATCTTCATCGTCTGTCCCTGTCTATGTGGCCACCATTGTTGCCAGTTTTGGCATTGTCGTTTGTCGTTTGTTGTTGTTGAAGTTGTTGTTGTTGCTGTCCTTGTTGTTGTTGTTGTCTCGTTGTTTGTCTCATTGCCTGTTTGTCAGCTCAGTCAGTCAGCTCCTCATGCCATTCAGGTTGGCTCAGACCGGCAGTGGCTGGTTAGAGAATGCTGCCGAGTCCTTGCACGATAATGGCCCGAAAACCAGCAGGTGGTTTGGGCCCGTTCGGGGGCGTGCTTTTGTGCCGCATTCTGTCTCGCTCTCCCGCCCCTAACATTTAGCCAGCGTTCCCTTTTGAGGGCGGCAAGTGAGTTTGTATTTTGTATTTGTGTTTGTATTTGTACCGTATGAATGTACCCACATATATATGTATGTATATGTATATAGTAGTACATGGCATATGCACGTGCCACACACTCATAAGTGGCAAGTGGCAAGTGGCATGGCAGGACCCTCCACTTGCTTATGTATGTGCTAGGTTGTCGCCTCTCATGCAGCTTGAGCCCTCACATTGTGTGCAGAAATTGCAAATGTTTTAAGTTAATGTAGAATGTTTTAATGACATGTGTCATAAGCCCGCCGATGATATCTTAAATGTGGCACAAACAGCACTTTGCTTATTTGTCTCAAGTGAGTTCGTATAAGTTTATATTTATATATATGTATATTGCTGTGTGTTTTATTTATATAAAAATTTATACACGAATTGCTGGCTTAAAATCATCTTTAAATGAATTGTATTTAATTTATTTCGCAAGCCATGATCAGGACAACGACAGAGGACTTGAGCTCTACTCGTTCGCCTGCCACCAGCACAAAACTGAAACTCAAATGTTATACAGTGGAATCGCAATAATTCGTATGGCAAGAGAGCTTTATTTTAAATGAACTACACGAGTTCTCCATTTATGAAGATTTTTATTTGACAAGGCTTTATTACATATTTGTAGAATACTCTTGAATATATTCTTCTAAAATGCTTTTCAATTCATATTTATTTAAATTGTTTATTTAATTTTGCATTATATAGCGATATAAGAGTCTGTAGAACATATATCTAGTGCAACTGAACAAAACCTTTTACGATATAATCAATTTTATGAATGGGACTGCAATTCTTTCAAATTATTGACATTCTGCTCTTATCAGAATAAATTTTGTCGACTCGACTATTATTCTTGGATAAGGAGTAAGCAGTCTATCAGGTACACATATTCCATTTTTCTTACGAAACATTCCATTGCTAAATAAGTGTGTGAGCATGTGTAAAAGTCTTTAAACTCAAGTGTAGATAAGCTTTAATTATTAAAATTATGGCAGTTGTAAGGCTCCAAAGTGAATTAATCCACTTAGAAATATATATCATGTATTCCATATCAACATATAAGGAATTGCGCCAAAGCTCCTTTTTATGACTGTCAATGCAGCTACTGTTCTAGTTATAATGTTTATTTCCCTGCTTATCCTTAATGCTTATCCTTGCGCAATTCCATTCTAGGTAATCGTTCTCATTGTTCAGATTGTAAGGGAAATGCCTAACAAAAGAAATGGACTTGAGGGAAAAGTCCTTAATTAGTTGTAACGTATAATTTTAGTAGCCGTAAGGAGCACACACACTAACACACTCACACTGTCACACAAATTGCATTGTTGAGGCGACACAATACTAATGAGAAGCTATCCATAGGACGGGGTTGACTGGGTTAAGAAGCAACGACTGTCAGCCCCACACACACACACGCGCACTCGAATAGACACACACACACACCCACAAAAGCTGAGGTAGTTGAACAAAAACTATAACAATAAACGGAGCACAAAAGCACAATTGTGCCAAGAGACTAGACATGTGCCCACACTCACGCCCCCGCCCCCGGCCACATTCATGTGCAGGTCTGCACGCCCCCTCAATGCAAAGGCGGTGGCACTCATAAAGCAAGTAGCTGCCCCACAACTGGCAGCTGCTGCTAAAATACTAATTTATAGATACATTGACAGGCCGTCCAAGTGGCAATTGGGCATCAAATGCGCAACTTGGCTCCTGTGCACGACACCTTGTGGAGCATTTGGCTGGGGCGCTGCCTTCCAGACAATTCACATAATAATAAACAAGACGCAACAGAACGGGAGAGAGGCGAAGTGAGACAATGTGAGATAGAGAATGAGAGGGAGAGAGAGAGAGACAATGGGAGTGGGGCAGTATCTACAAGTTGTGCAGTTGTATAAACTAAGGAGGGCGCACTGCTGAGTTGACATGCCACAAAAGGATGACAATTGGACAATGTCTATGTTTGCCCGCTGCCGTCTGGCGCCTCCCCTGTGCTGGGCCGGAGCTGCTGCTGGAGCTGCAACTGGAGCCGGTTGAGTGGCCGGCTTAATAATTGATATGAAAAACAAGTACAAGTTGCACATGACAGTTGCCAAGATGTGAGATGACGATGGCTGCCAGTTGAGCTGGCTCAAGCATAATTAACAAGTTTTTCCCCAGCCAAAAGACAGCCCAAGGAAACACTGGAAAATGCCGGCTGCTAACCACAGAGCAAATATTTAACGGACGTCGGCTCCAGTTGCAGTTTGTAGTTCACACAGTTTACAATTGGGGCTGCGAGTAACCTTAGCTCTGCCTCTCTAGAACAGAGTGCTGGCAGTGGGGGCTGAGGCTACTTTTGGGACAGTTCTCGGGGCTAACTGAGGCCAGCATTCACACATCACACAATTGGGCCACTTATGGGATTATGGAGTCTGTCCGTGAACTATTTGGGGTTTCTGTTTACTCTGAGCTCTGAGCGTGGCTCCCACTCGACCGTTTGCTCCCATCTGAACTCATCGTTTGACCAGAGATTATACTGTTTACACAGCAATTGGACGTTGTCAAGCACCGGAAAAGCGGAAAAACTGACCCTTGTTTCATGAGAAGCCAAAGGGGAGAATGAAGCACAGCTCACGGTGAATGCTTTGTGAATGTTGGACATATTTAAATCGTGTAGTATGACTGTAATATATGAGTGTAATATATTTACAGACAATTAAGATGATGACATTATGTCATATTACAATAGCTCAACAACTAAGCAGCTAGCTAAGGGGCAGATATTAATATTTTAATTGTGAGTGGATATGACTGAATAATAAAAATATTATAAATAATATACGCTGTAAATACATGTAGTATAATAAATTATGGAAGATTCTGTCTGTCAATTATATGTATATATAGAATATAAGTGAGTGCAGAAGAAGCCTCCATTCAGATTCATTCAAACAGATCTTTTTAATTTATAATTATTATATGTTAATTTTTTTTTTTTTATTATTACTTTTCCATAAACCTAAATACTAATATTTTCGATTTCCTTTAAAGGATGAAGCTGTCTTTTACTAAATATTCTACTGATTGACACTCTCTACTTTGCTTTCCTCTCGTGTCGTATAGTAATGTCTCCATATGAAAGCTTAGTGTGGACGTACACTACTCCTTATATGTTATCATCCTCAACCAAGATATTCAGATCAACTCACAGTGCGCGCAATTCGAGCATGATTGCAATAAATAAGAACAAAGTGAATAGCAGCAAATGGACGTCGATCCTTTTGCAAGGATCTGTTTTCCTGTTGCCCTTTCTCGGTAGTTCCTCTTGTTTTTGCAGTTGGGCTCTCTTTATTGTCGGCTAGAACGCCCCAAGGGCTTTCCTTTCATAATTATACAACTGTTTAATTTTTATGGTGCCCGTTTCGATTGAGCGTGTTGTAATTAAGTCGAAGTCTTTCCATCCATCGACCGTCTCACACACCTGTCAATTGCCATGCCGACCTTCGGGCCCAGCTCCGCTCTGCTCGTTGCCTTTTACCCCAATTGCAAACTAATCAATTGTTTGCGCTTTATTGTGCAACAAAAGGACTTGGTGGGCGGGGCAAAAGGCTTGAGAGCTCGACCTTTTGTGTTGGCAGCGCAATGCAAAGTCGCAATCGAATCCGAGTCGAAGTCTTTGCCATTGTTCGAGACCCGTCAGTCAGCGAGTCAGTCAGTCAGTTAGTCAGGCAGGCTAACATCCATCTCTCTGGGGGCTTTGTTTAACAATATTTAATATTCCCGCTGGAGCCGGGTAGAGTTTTGATTAAAAAAAATAATAATAATAAAAAGGAAAGGAAAAATGAAGGCGATTGCCGATTGCCGATTCGACAGGTTTTTCAATTATTTTCAAAACAATTTTCCATTCAGCACAAGGAGAAATAAAAGAGAGCGACTGCCATTTTGTTGCTGTCGCTTGCCACTGTTTGTTCTTGTTGTTGTTGTTGTTGTTGTTGTTATTGTTGCCATTGCCCATTGTTTGTTTTGTTGTTAATTCAAATTTCCAGACAGTAATTAATGACAGTTACAATTTCAATTAAGCCCAAGCGCGCGCGAGCTCAGTAAAAAAAAAAATGCTTTCTATAACACATATTTTTTTATTTTATTTTATTTTATTCGCATTTGCTGTTGTTGTTTTTGTTTCGCCTTTTGTTTTGCATAATAAAATAAATGGCAACGCCGACGGCGACGGCGACGCCGACGTCTGAAGAGCTCTCCAGAGTTGCCAGTCGCCAGCTGGCAGTTACCGTTAGTCGACGCTCAACGCTCTTCGCCAGTGCCTTTTGCATTGTGCTTATATATGTATATGTGTGTGTGTGTGTGTGTATGTGCTTTGAGAAAAAAGTAGCTTTCGCGCCGCCATTTTTTGTGGCGCCTTTGTTGCTGCCACAGTTTTTTGTTAGCCGCCTTTTCTCTGCGCAATTTTTCATAATGAGCCATTTTTTGCTGAATTCATTTTATTTCATTTAATTGAATGCCAGGGCGAACTTTTCAAGTGCAAAACTTTGTCATTTGTGTAAATGTGGCAAATGGTTTATTTACATTTTATTATTGACGGAGTTGCCACATTGTTGCAGCACTTGCAGCTCAACTTGGCTGCGGCTCTGCTTTAAACCGTGCGACTTGGCTCTGCAGCAACTGTCAAACCCATCAAGGCTCGTCTCATTTCGTTTCGTTCCTTTTCTATTTCCTCGTTATCTTAAGCGAGTTACCTACATACATCTTGAGCCCCCCGCTCGGGCCCACTCCGCTCAAGGACTACAATGGCGAACGGCGTCTTTTTCGTGTGCCCTGCTCAAAAAATCGAGAGAACTCAACAAAGGCTGCAACTGACAGCAAATATTACACAGAACTGTCAATTGACATAATGGATTTGCCAAAATACAATAATAACAACAACAACAACAACGACAACAACGACAAAAAGGTGAAATGAAATGGGAACAAAAGCTCACGCCTTCCCACAAAATCTCAGCCCACCCAAAAAAAAACTCAAGTTTGTTCTCGAGTGTATATTGTGTTTAAATTGTCGTTGTTGTTGTTGTTGTTGTTGTCGTACATCGATTTTCATATATTGGTTTCGGCCTGCTACTTGAACTTTGCCCGTAAAGCGTTTGCAGCCAGTTGCCTGATTAAGAAATGCCTTTAAAGTCTATGCATGGAGAGCAAAAACACACAGCATGAATCAGCTGGAGCAACCCTTATTGGGTTGGCTGAAACAACAATTGGCAATAAGGTAGTTGAACTTTAGATTACATTCTTAAATAATATATGTTTAATTGAAAATAAAAAATTAGATATACATATATATTTTAACATTTTTAAAATGAAGACAAAATTATCTTTCAATAAGAAAACATTTAGCGTGGTGTTCCCTCATCGATAACGGGTTCCTTATCTATTATTATATTATGCAAATAATATTTTAGTAAATTCTTTAATAGAAATCGAAATAATATTGCAATTAGCAAACATTAGACGAGGTATTCTCTAGTCGATAATTGTTGTATTACGTTGTGGCCCATCTGCTGCCCCCATTCAAGTGCAGCGAGTTCGCCTTTTGTTGCTGTTGTTGTTGTTGTCGCGCTCAACTGCACTGCAAGTGAGTCGCGTTTAATTTGCATTGTTTTTGCTTAAACAAAGGTAAAAAAGAAAAAGTCATTTTACAAGTGCTTCAGTGGCGGAAGCTCGTTGGATGAGGTGAAATGGAAGTGGGAGTGGGTGGCGGCAGAGCTAGCCCCCCGTCGAGTTTGATTAAAAAATTGCACAAAATGGCTGCCCCATAGACTCGGTGGCAGCAACATTTGGCTCGTTATCGACGGCGGGAGGCAGCGCTGTTATCGCTGTTATGACAGTATTTTCCGTGGGCCCGATTGGTGCAAGGCAAGAAGGCAGCTACGCCAAGACCCTAGACTCATCCAATATGCATGAGCTGGCCGAAAAGGTAGCTGCGTCGCCTGCCCATTGTTATGCTAAGGATCTCTGCTGTCACTTGCCACGTGCCCTGCCTGGGCCGCTGTCTGCTCGGGCTGCGTGTGTGATTGAAATTGAATTTGATGCGAATTGAAAACCAAAACCTAGAGGCCCAGATAAGATTCGTTGTTTGTGCGTGGGATTAGCCGTTGCCGCCGCCGCCCCACTAGAAATAAACTACTTAACTTTGCAACTAGTTAAGCGGCGAGACAATGCAGCAGGACGCAGGAGGCAGGAGTCGGTAGATAGGAGGAAGGGGGCAGAAGGCAAGCGGCGATGATTTGGCAGAGTCTCACTTGGTGGGTGTGCGTGTGTTTGTGTGTGTGTGTGTGTAGGCAACCCTTCTCTGAATCATATACGAGCATAATCAACAGCTTCCTTGGCTCGATCTGCTCTTCCTGCCATTGTTTGACAGCCGCTTGTCAGTTTTGACAGTTGCGTTGAGTGCGCGCAACGGACGAGTTTTTGGTTTGTCATTGTCATAAACCGAAATTCGGAGTGGGTGGCAGTCAGGCAATGGCAAGGGCAAGAGCCCGGGTATACCAGTTGGTATTACGTTGATTAGTTTAAGTTGCATAAGTAAGCTGGAGAAAGAGATTGTGAGCGAAGGGGCGGAGTGGCGGAGTGAGCGTGAGTGGGCGCGAGAGATTGGCAGGTCGTGTGCCGCCTCTTAATTTAGTTTTGTGTGAGATTCTTTCATTGTTTTCAGATTACAAACATACTACGAGTGCTTGCACAGAAAGCCACGGCGCTTACCCATTGTGGTTCATTAAAAAAAAAGGAAACAGAAAGAAAGAGGAAGAGATTAAAGCGCATACAGTCTGAAAACAATTTGGATTCCAGCTGAGCTGTTTGCGTGCTCTTGAGCCATTCAATTCAGCTCTCGGCTCAGCTAATAACTGAAGTGGAGAGTTCTGCTTCTCCGGCAGAGTTTATGGAACTTATGGGCATACAATCATATACTAGGTAAATATTAGCACTCACCCAGCCTCTTGGATATCTCCGAGTTGTGCATTTTGGGATTGTCCTGGGCTATTTTGCGACGCTGCAAGCGTGACCAGACCATAAAAGCGTTCATTGGACGTTTGATGTGCTCCTCGTTCTGGCGCTTCGTTGTGTTCTGTATCATCAGGCTGAAGAAGACATCGCTGTGAATGGATGAAGGAGAAGCCGTTAGCGACAACAGTTAACGAGATTGGGGGCAACGTCCACCCACCTGGCGCTGCTGCCGCTGTTCATGAGACTGCCCATATTCTGGTGCAGGTTGCTGATGGGCGACGCCTGCGAATTGTGGTGCAGGTGGGCGGCGGCGGCGGCGGCCATTACGCTGTTCGATGTGCTGGACGTGGACGTGTAGTGGACCGGAGCACTCGAGCTGTGACCCGCGCCCGCGGACAGATGCGGGCCGATGCCGTTGCTGTGGGACTGGTGCGTCTGCGTCTGCGACTGGCTGTGTATGGAGCCCGCCCCGGAGCTGGTCGCCTGGCTGTGGTGCGAGGCTGTGGAATGTGGCTGCTGCTGCTGCTGCTGAGCCGCCGCTGCCTGGTTGTGCTGGTGCAGCTGCGAGTGCTGCGAGCTCAGGTGATGAGCGGCCGCTGCGGCTGCCGCCGAGTGATGCAGATGCGGATGCAAGCTCAGAGCCGAGGATCCGTTGCCGCCGTTGGGCGAGCCGCCGCCGCTGCTGTTGCTGTTGCACTGGTGGTGCTGGTGCTGCTGCTGGCCCAGCTGACCCAGCGACAGTTGCTGGCTGTGATGGTGGGCGTGGCTGTGGGCGTGACTATGTTCACTCGAATGCTGTTGTTGCTGCTGCTGCTGCTGTTGCTGCTGTTGCTGCTGCTGATGGTGCTGTATTAGTTGGCCCAGATGCGTGCCGCTGCTGGAGCTCACCGAGCTCAAATGACTCTGCAGTGGATGTGCGAGCGATAATCCAGAGAGCGACAAGTGCGTGGATAAGCGTTCCATCATTTTCTAGACGGAGCTGCAGTCGAATTGCTGCTGGCTCTTGGCCGGATCTCTGTGGTTGCTGGAGTGGCTCTAATGGTCTCAGTGGCTAAGGTGCTTTGCAGAGTAGAGGTCAGGCTGTTGATTGGGTTGAGATGTGGTTGGTTAAAGAGTATTAATTTAAAATTCGTAATTAAAGCAGCTCTGCCTCGTTCTTCTTCTTTTGTTAATCAATTAACTAATTGATTTGGGCTTTTAAAAGTGTGTCGCCTGTCGCCCGTACCCCAAATGGCTTAGCCCCAGGCCGTGCCCCCGCCACTGCAGTGTAAAGTGAAAACAATGCCGGCGGTCGCCACCTCAACTCGAGAAACCTTTTCGCTCGAGCCCTTTGTGTGCGCCCAAATGTCAACCCTTGGGGAGGACGGGCTGCACACGCCGGCGACGGCGCACCGTCCAGAAACATACTGGATACGTCCTGTTCATTATGCATCTGGGCACTTGAAAGCCATTTCTTTTCATTCGAAAGACTTCAGCCCGCTGGCTGGGAACAGGCACAGGCCCAGGCACAGGTCGCCGGGTCATTGGACGTTGATAGGTTTCAAATCTGAGTAAAGACTCAGCCATTCACATGTGCGTGCATTATAATCGGGATTTATGTGGTCCACTTGATGCCCATACCGAACGAGAGTGTGTGGGTCGCTCGCATTAATGTGTTAAATACACACCACCAATACACTCGCACAAGCATATGTTTTGTAGTGGCAAAAGGGTTCCCGGTTCATGGTCAAGAAGCTGCGTCCGGCTAAACGCTTTCAATTTGCTTAATGGTGCAGTGACGATGGCGACGCTTCGATTCTGGACTACAATCGAGCTGGGCGTGCGGAAGACATTCGAGTAAATGGAGCCGCACAACACATAACCCATAACTGGGCGACCGTCCGTCCGCATCATGGCGATGCTCTTTAGCGTGCATAATGCTCGACAAATGTGTCATTCGCACTGCATATTTGCATAGATGAGGAGGGCAGATGCGAGAGGTATGTGGCAGTGCGGGGGCTTCGAGGGGTATGTTTCCTAACCAGAGCTTTCACAAATTTAAAGTGTATACACAGGCAAATATCTGAGATTCGTATTTCTCTCTTTATTTGCCAAAGTACTTATGGTTATACCTTGAGTATCCAACCCTTTCAGCAGAAGTTAATTTAAATTCTTATAACCTTGGTAGCATACGCAGAATTGAACATTAAAGGGGAGAGTAAGGATATGGAACTTTAGACCTACAGCGAATTTAATACAATTTAGCTGTATAGATCTGGGACTGAATAAAAAGAAGAAGAGACTGAGATAAGATTGTTCTTACACACATTGTTATTCTATCTTTTGATACGATTTATTTCTACAGATGGTTCTAAGTGTACCCAATAATAAATAGGATGTCAAATTGTGATGGACATTAAAATATAATTATTATATCGTTTTTCCCATACTTCCGATTACAATAAGAAGGCCATTCGAATATCTGATCTGTTTCTGTCTTTGCAGTCTGAGTCAATTTTATAAAATAAATATTGTAATTATTATTTTCTTATTTCAGCTGACTTCTGTGCGTTCTCCCACGGCTTACCCGTATCACCGTTATCCTGACCGTCTGCCCATTTCGGGCACATAATTCTCTTGTACCCTACGACAACTGCGACATCTGCACTGCTTCCGGGCATTATCCACTTGGTGTTAAAGTAAAAATTGCCCAGGCATGCGAATTAAGCATGAAATTTATTAAATGCAAAAAAGAAAAAAATATATAAAGGTGGAAAAAGGAAAGGGTTTGGCAACCTGCTGGACGCTGGGGGGTGAGGGAAGCGCATATTTTTGTAATCCTTATGGAGTGCAAACAAATTTCTGTGTTGTCAACCTGGTGTGGAATGCTGTGAGGTTGCCAGCAACTGCTGCTGCTGCTGCCAAAAGTGGTGCATGCTTGGAGTAGCTGCTGGAGTGCACCACAGGCTACCGCCGGCACACCGGTTGCACCACCAGCTGTGCACAAATTGCACTCCAGATATTTTTATTTGCTGTGAATATCATCGGCCATGCTACCAGAGATAGCCGCAGCCAGCCCTTCCAGCCAAAGCCAGAGCCAAAGCCCTAATGCTCCCACACATTAGTTGGCTAACGGAAAACCATTTGACTTATAAAAGTTGTCTAACAAATTATCAATCAATGTGGAAGGCGTGGGACGAGGTCGAGGCTCTTCTGTGCCAGTTGATAGACCCTCCAGCTGAATGAAGTGCTCTGTTTTTATCTCTCTTGCGCTAATCCAGTAACACCAGTAAAAGCGTTAATAGATATCGGCCAAGTTATTTATGGGCAATGCAACGGCTGCCTTCGTCTACGCTTTTCTCTTTGTTATGCAAATCTCTGGCGGCGATTCCTCGGCGCAGTAGGAGTAAATTACCACGCCGATCACATAAGCAAATATTAATGCCACGCAATCGAGAGCTCGAGTGGGGCATCTCGACTATCAAGGCAACTGAACTGATGTGCAGGTAAAAGCGAATATCTTTCAGAGCTTATTTTGAACAAGAATGCCAACTGCGTTTTACAGGGTATCACCGAGCTGAGCAAGTGCGCAAGTGTTGAAAATTTCCTACTTGTTTCCACAATGACCGGAATGGTTACCTGTGCTACCCGTTGTCGAGACTTGCAGACTGAATGACTGCAACTGGGCAGCCAGACAGCCGGGAAGCCGGGCAGCTGGGCAACTGGGCAGCCGGCCAGTCAGGCAGTCAGACAGTTTGGGGTCCCTGTCTTGCTTCTCGTTCATTTGTTCATCCGTTTGTTGCAGTGTCAAACAAGAATTATGATCGGCTTAGCCACATGCTGAGCCTGCGCAGAGGCCCAGAGGCAGCTCCAGCCACAGCTCTCTGAAGTGGCAGTTAGGCTCAAGAACCAAGAACCAAGAACCAAAAACCAAGAAGCCAGAATCAAGAATCAAGAGTCAAGAGAATTGAGAATCGAAAATCGAGAATCAAGAATCTCAATTCAATACAGGTAGAACTTTAAGTGTCTCCACTTTGTGTTGAAATGTATCGTTCCGCTTCTACTTATGCTGAGAGTCGTCTCTGTTGTTCCAATCCCTTATTCATCCATTCCCCATTCCCCATTCCCCATTTCCCAGTTCCATTCCCACTCCCCATTGAAAAGTGTCTCTTGGGCACACGCTGTGATTGTGATCCGTAGCCCTAAGCCGCTGGGGCCCCCTAATGTTTGTAATTAAGAACTTTCACACTCGCAACAATCGCATCGTAAATGTATCTCTTGGTTTAGTGTCAAGTTCCTCTCCGCGGCGAGGGCACAGCTCCAGAGAACCTATGCGAATGCGAATATGGTTATTAATTAGAATGCCAAGCTGGTGAGCCCGGTTTCTGTTGTGAGAAGTGCGAATATCCATAGTTGGACTTAACATCTACAGATATAGATACATAAATGTATACGCTTATTAACATCTGGACCTCTATTTGGCTTCGTGTGTACACACATTTAGATTCCTATTGTTTTCCGAGACGCAAAATGTGCGACTAACAAAAACTCTATTTGTACAATTGTATTTGGTCTTCCGATCAGAATTTCGCAGTTGTGCTTGCCATCCCATCCACGAGTAAGTAGTTCAACTTAGTCTAGACTCCGGACGTATCTCATTTGGAAGTCACATCACTAAATTGTTTATTTGTTCATTAAAACCTAGTGTATTTAGCGAATGACGTTATTTCAAAAGTAAATTGATCTCTTTCAGGGGCTGGGAACTTGCTGAGGAGAGGTTCTTGAAATGGAATAGATTATTGTGTAATCCAACTTTTAAGAGGGCTAATAGAGAAAGTATACACTCTATTCGGAATATTCTTTGACTCTTATCAAATTATTGGATTACCATTTTATTTGAATTCGCTTTGTAATATCATATACAACGAAAATTGAGTAAATATTTGTATAGCTTGCGCTGCCATCTTAAGCTTAGTCCATTCTTTTTCAATTGGTTTCCGCTAATATCGTTTATTCCCACATTCCACACCTTCTTAACGAAGACAAACCATAAAAGCCATGAAGGATGTGATTATTGAGAGAGAAAAAACTGAAAGCAAGAGTTTCAGACACGAGCGAAACGAACCCATAAAGATTCCGACAATAATGATTCGGCATAAACTGAATGATTAACCAAACATTCAAATACTTGCCCAAAAAAAGCGATGAAAAAAAATCAAGTTTTGTATAGCCAAAAAATTGTAGCATTGAATTTTGTAGTTTTTTATTTTTCTGTACTTTCAAGTTTTGATGGCTTTATTTACAGATTGGGCTTTGGGAGGGACAAACTAAACGATCTCGGTAGGAGAATCTATAAGTTTATATGGGTTTTAATAGCTTATGAGTTTGATTTTCTCAAAAAAGTATAAAACATATTTTACTTATAATAAGTTTCCATATAAGTAATTTTTGCGACTCACCTTGAGTGTCGCTGCATTGCCTTGGTATTTAGTGTGCAGAGATTGGAATCGAATATAGTATAACGGCGTATATTCTATATAGTACCTACAGACTTGTTGTTGGCTTAAATACTATAGCGTTCGGTTGGCTTAAAGACCGTCCCGTTCGAGTTTACGTCTAATTTATGCGCGACTTTTACGAGCCGAGCCAAAACGGAGCTGAAGTCTGAGCCGTTGCATATGATTTGTATTTATGTTTGTTTTGCACATTACATGTTAAATATATCACTAGTTTATGTTTATTTAAGTTTGTTTATTTGTTTATGCGGGCATCTCCTCCATTCATTTGTTTATTCATTCAGTTCGGGAATGAGGCTCTCGCTGTTGTTGTTTAACATCGAAGTATTTAAGTAGCTTATGCTTAGAGGATTTCACGATTTTATGGGCTATATGAGCGAGTGTTGTTCCTGTAGTTGTTGTTGTTGTTGTATTTGTGTTTGTATTGTTGTTTGTTTTGTTGAGCACTTTGCATGCAGGCTTTTGTTGTCGTTTTGTATGCCCAATTGGAAACTGGGGCGTTGTCGCAACATTTGGTATTTTACAGCACTGAAAACGTAATGATTTTGTTTGCAATTGATATAGATTTATTTATTGGTCAGTTAAAAGTGCCTGAACCGTCGCTTGGGCGTTTCGTTAACTTGGTGCAACTTGCAACTTGCAACTGGCAACAATAAAATTCTGCTCTTAGTCACAAAACGTTATTTTCCGGTCTGTTGTTGCTCTAGTTGCTGTAGTTGTTGTTGTTGTTTAACTATGGATTACAAGTAAGGCCGTCGCTGCTGGCTGATATTGAGATTGCTATTGCTATTGCTGCTGTTGCTGTTGCGACTTCTAAGCGCTGCCTTTGGGTTGGCGGCTATTCAACGGATACGTTCCGACGCGTAACTAAAAACTTGGCGCGCGCTCTCACACGAGCCGCAGACGAACGAGCCGCACGGACTTGTCATTTTTGGGGGGTTGGCTGCAGCGACAGCGACAGAGGCCAGAAAAACAGCAAAACACACACACACATACACACATGGACAGTGGGGAGCCAGAAGCTTTGCCATGCAAACTTTTAGTTGCTCACTCAGAGTTTTTGGCTCTCTCGCGTCACACACTCTCAACACACCAATACGAACGTAAACTGGTTAACAGCAGCAGCGTTTTATTGGTTTATTTGTTTGAGTTCGCTTTGATTAATAAGTTTTCTGATGACAATTTGTAACATGTGAAAACCCGCTCACGTTGTCGCATAACTGAAACATAAGTAAAATTTGTGGGCATGCAAATGAGTGGCCTATATGACATGTATGTATGTGGCTCTCTCAGTGTCTGGCTGTGTGTGTGTGTGTGTGTGTGAGAAAGGCAGCGCAGCCAACGATACCAAAGTCACAAAACGGTCTGCCGCGGCCAGGTGCAGGTGACACTTGAGCCAAGAAAAAAACAGCAAAGAAATACGACGCTTAAAAAGTAAAAAGAGCACCGCTCAGCTGTGCTGGGCCATGGAGAGAACGACAGAACGACAGAGAGAGAGAGAGAGAGAGAGCGAGAGCGATAGGCAGTGTGAAGCGAGTGCTAGCCCGAGAGCGAATGAACCAGAGAGAGCGCCAATTGAGCGCCACGCACAGCAGGTGTTGCCCTTGCCTGTGCGAGCGAGACGACGATAGTGCCGAGGCTCGCCATCGTTGTCGTCGATTGCTGCCTGTCTCTGTGCTGGTGGGCGTTTCCAATTGTAACTGGCTCTGCCACTGCGAGCTGCCGTCGCCAACTGCTGCTGCCGCTGCCGCGGCTTCTGGTTGGGGGAAGCCTTCTACATGGCTGGGAGTCGAATGGGAGTCGCGTCGCCTGCCAGTTTCTTTTTATTTTCCTCTTTTTTTGTATAGTATATTTGTTTATTTAACGCATTTACTTAGCGCTTGCAACTATCGAAAGCAAAATCAACTAATCTTAATGGACACTTTTCGAGCTGATGCTGACATGTTTGGTCTGCTGCCCTTTTTCCTTTTCCTTTTTCTTTTCGTTTTCAGTTTATTTTTTATGTTATTTATTTATTTTTTTTTCGGCTAATCTACGCTTTAATATGCAACGCTCGAGTCCTTGGCTGGAATATCAGCTGCCTTTGGCGTAGTCGCCGTATTTCATATTCATGCAGCGCTTTGTTCTATTAATTTCCTTGGTGTCCTGTTGCCCATGACAACTGCAGTGACTGCAACGGCAACGGCAGCGACTGCGACTGAGACTGCGACTGCGACAGCGACAGCTCCATTTGTCGCCATTGTTTTTAGAGCTCTATGATTGTGTACAAATATGTGTGTGTGTGTGTGTGTGTGTGTGTGTGTGAGTTTGTTAATGCTCAATAATTATTTTAGCTAGCAAAAGAATGT
>NW_022045869.1:1128406-1166376 GCF_001654015.2 Drosophila navojoa | reverse complement strand
TGTGTGTGTGTGTGTGTGTGTGTGTGTGTGTGGGTGTGTGGGTGTTGTGCATGTGTATGCGTGTTTTTGTGCTGCGCAGGTGTTTGCTTTTGTTTTGTGGGGCGGTTTTTTAGCGCTGATTTTGATTTAGCTCAACTGCCTCGACGCGACGCGACTCGCCTCGCCTCGCCTCGCTGTTGGGCTTCATTTTAATTAACAACGAACTAATGACAACTGCACACAAACTCAGCGCAATGCTCTAATTCTTATTCTAATTTAATTTGACTCTAATGACTTGAGCTGCTCTTCCACTTCAGCCAAGACACTAAAGGGGTTAGAGCTGGGACTGGGTTGGCGACTGGGGGTTGGTGTAGGCGGGGCTGGCAGTTACCTCTACTTGTTACCTTCTTCGCCAATTGTCAGTCAACAATTGCAAGTTCTGAACAATAGCGCACATTTTTCCAGCTCTCTTTTCACCAACTAACTGACTGACTGACTGACTGATGACTGATGACTGTGCCACTCGCCTAGCGAGGGGAGTTCCATTAGTATTCGTTGTGGACGTGGATTTCAGAAAACAGAAAAATCATTTTTACAGGAATACCAATAAAAAAAAAGGTACAAATCTGTTTACAATTATTAGTTAATAAGTTTATAAACTGCCCTCCATATTTGGATCCGCCTTTTGGTGCTCTCAACGTACTTGGCTCTGGCCATTGTCTTTGGCAATGCTTCTGTCATATTTGCGTCTCCTTTACTGTTAGGCAGCCATTGTTATTACATAGTATACCCCGTATTTAGTTCACCTGATAAAAAATGTTGCATCAACTGAAGTAAGCTAAAAATTAAGAATTAAGTCAAACTAATAATTATAATATTAAATAGATTTATATAAATATTAATCAATCAATATTAACATTAAGTATTAATATTGTAATGCATAATATTCAGGTACTATTATATGATCCACAAGTTTAGTCTAATACTCGCATTGTCAATAATATAACTACATATAATATAAATACTTATAAACAAAATAAATAAATGAAAATCATTATAGGGTATTAAACTAGTCGTTGATGCTTTGGCATTTCTCAGTTGTTTTCGCAATGCATTTGTTTGTCTGTTGTGTTTGTCTATTCGCTCGTTGTTTCTTTCGTTTGTTTGTTTGTCCGCTCGCTTGTTTGTTTGTCGTATTTATCATGGCAGTTGCCTTTGCCTCTCTTCTGCATTCTCTGCACTTGCAAATAAATGTTAATGAGTAGTTGAACAATAAGGCGCTGACAATGCAATCTCAGAGCCCCTCCACTGGCTCTGAAATGCAACTGAATATAATGAATACACAATATGAATACGACTACGAATCCGAGCTGTATGTATGTATGTACGGCTTGCTTACGGCGCCCATTTAGGTTAGCTCCAGCGATTGGGGTCTTGGGGCTTTAAGCGCTTTAGCGTATGCAAATGCCACAAATCAACGGCAATTCAATGGAGTCTAATGCCTAAATCGCTGTTGTTGCTACTCCCGTTGATAGCGCGTGGAGCGCTGCTGGGGCCGGGCAGGTGATGCCACACATTGCTGCCAACTTATTTCAATAGAACATTTTCTGAATGGCCCGCACAACAAAGGGGCCAAAAAAAAGGCGACTGTTGCCATGTAAATTTTGCACTTTTTGTTGCTCATTAATGTTAATCAAAATGGGGGAAAATGGCCAAAGAGCTGCAGCCTATTGAGCACGGCAGAGCACCGCTATGGCAACCTGACAAAAGATACCCTGTACAAAGATGACAGCTCAATTTGTGCTAAGCAGACGCCCTAAAGTATGCCGCAAGGTATGGGACTCTATCATCATACAATTCAGCCTTTAAAGGTAGAGATACTTGGAAAGGAATACCTGCAAGGGGTATATACTCATCTCTTAATTTATTTGGGTTGCCGCCGCGACCTCGGTCAGCAGCAGGAGGAGTGAAGCTTCTGCTTCGCTTGAGTCCTGCTCCGATAAGCATCGGCTTCTATTTCATAGGCCACAATGCAAACAGTTTTCGCAAACTGTTCAAGCGATCGGATAGCTGATTTATCGTTAGCGATCAATCCGGCATTTGGCAATTGTGTCGCATGGAGAGCATTAAAACTCGCACACAGACGAAACCAACAATTGAGATGCGCATCACTGCCTGAGTGCCTTTAATCCTTGCGAATTTCAAACGGCAAACACGGATTACAAACACACATGCGCCCGGGCACATATGCAGATAGCTCGTCTGGGATGGATGGAGGTAAACAATGCAGCTGAAGCGCTGCCATGAGATTTGCAGCAAATCGATAAGAGGAACTGCCAAAACCAAAAGCAGTTATGACAACGCATCGATACGCCGATTGATACGCCAGATATAAGGCAGCATATGTGTTCTCATTGTGGTGCCTGCAGACCCTTCTCTATCTCAAGCACACAATGACAGCCGAGATCTCTTTTTGCTGAACTTGTCTAATGTTTCACAAACTTATTCTGGGATAAAAAACAAACATTTCTTATGTCCCCATATACTTTCCTTATATACTCGAGTATATGCAATCATTCGGTCTGCTCAAACTCTCACACTCTCCATGATGTCCAAGCTGGAATAAATATTAATAAAAAAATTCGCACATTCTGAGATTTCCAAGATTATCTAATATACATTCTCAGTCATTCACTTGAACAGGTTTCGGGTCAAGCATTTCCCAGACCAAAAATGCCCGTCAACGCCCTCGCCACAAATTTACCAAAGACGAATGATCCAATATGTGAGCAAAGAGAAAACCCTTCAACTGTCATTTAAAAAGGAGAAGACAAAGGGGAAAACTAATATTCGAGGAAATTTGTGAAAAGCGCAAAACTGAAAACTGAAAAGCAAAAGAAAAAGAAAATGAAAAATCGGATAATGCCAAGAGATTCATCTATTTAACTAGAACGCCAGAAGAACGCATGTAATTGACTTTTGTGTGCGCATTTTTTCATTCATCGATGACAGACAAAGGAGTGAAGAAGCAGCAGAGCTGAGTTGTTGCAGAAGCAGCCGGTGCGACAATTCATTGACTGCGCATACACCCGGACGACTGCGAGCGGGCTCCGAGCTGGCCGAAAACCCAGACAAACTGGCGCGACCCGCCGGCCCTAACGAATCGTCTCTCAATGGTCAAAGTCTCTCAATGGCGCAACGTGCTGCCTCTGGCTCTATGTTTCTCACTCTCTCTCTCTCTCTCTCTCGCTATCTCTGTCTCTATCTCGGCTCGCTAAGGATACGCCGAAAAAGTGTCAAAATTCCTATAATCCGCTTAAAGGTGTTTTAATGCCCAGCTCTGCAGGCCGAGCTGGTCAAACGTCTTCTCCTCCTCCACATTTGGTTTTGAGCTCTTGCCACCTTGCCAGCGCGTTTCACATGAATGAATTTTCAATTTGCTGCAGCGCATTGTCTTGGCAACGGGCTGCCGCCCGCGTCCTGCCATTCAATGTGGCACGTAGGTGTTTTTTGTCCGCGTCATTGTCTCTGCCTTTGGCCAGAACAATGCCACAGCGGGCTACGGACATCGGACATCGGACATCGTACGTCGTACATCGGACGGACGACGGGCACTGAGCATCAGAAATGTCCGCATGACCAGCCAGCTAGCCAGGATAATGCGCGCTTCTTGCCAGAGTTGGCTACCAATAAACAATAAAAACAACAAATACACACACACACGCACACGCAGACACACACTCTCACACATAGACAGAAAAGTGCAGCCGACGCTTGCCACAGACAAGGTCAAGTGGCAGTCCGTACAGTCTAGTAGCTCTTCAAGTTTCACACAGTTTCCCATGGCCATCTCTCCGGCTTATGCTTTAGCTCTTGCTGTGCTCTTGCTCCGTTGCTCTGAATATCACAGTTTATGGCCTTTCTTGCCGCGTAATCATCTGCATTTAAATCGATCGATGCGTTCATTGAATTCTCACTTCCATTAGGCATTGCGCGCTGTGAGCTCTACATATGTATGTATATTGACTCCCATGTCTGGGACACTGACCAACTGTTTCATCTAGCAGCGGCTTGAATATCTCGACATGATTAGGCAGTTTGGCACGGCGCACCAACTGGTCAAGCATATGAGATGAGTATAAATCGATTTAATCGACACTTGGAGATGGGTTTCACATATTATTATTTAGTACGGTTCTGTTGTTTACCTAACTGCAAATATATTTTTGAGAAAAATTCAGTTATTGATTTATGTATATGTATTTATATTATTCTTATTATTATTATTAGTTTTTTTTTTAAATTTATAACACATTGATACATTAATCTGTTAATGACAAAAAAAAATAGTTTTTATTTATTTATAAAAATTCTAGAAATATCTTAAATGTAAAGTACAGTAAAAGAAATAGAAAACGTTGATAGAACATTCTAGAAAAACTCTCAGGAGGCTGTATGTAAGAAAAACCTGGAGAAATCTGAATGACATAATTGTAGTATGTACTAATGATGCAGACAATCAATTTATTGTCTGCATCATTAGTACATACTAAAGTGTAAAGTGTTTTATTTTTTTTTTTTTTTTTGGTTTAAATTTAATATGCTCTATGTTTGATGCAGCATTCGAAGGTCAGTTATATAATATAGTATAAATTTCCTTTAGTCTATCATCCCTTTTAGAAATGTCTTACTATTAGTACTCTCATTCACAATCGGAATATTTTACTGTTTAAGTTATTTGTATCTGTATATATGTCTAATGACCATTGGCACATTTACATTAAAAATTAATAATGTTATTTTAAATAAATGGCAAATAAATAAATAACACTTTGGTGGATGGTTGACAATATACATATGTATAGAAATTATTTCAATTAGAAGAAGAAGAGACTGGATAGCTTCCAACTGTCTACAAACATATAAAAAGGGCTTTATTAATGTTAGTAACAAATGCTATATTATTTAAATATCATATATACGTTATATTGTTAGCTAATACGCTAATCATGTTATTTTGCCTAGAGAAGAGAGACAAATGACATAGCTTGGATAAAGTTGATCAAACTCTAGATTATTATGCCAATTGCCATGCAAATCGACTTTATGCAGTGGCATATGCCAGTCAATTAAAAGGCTTGCTCTTTTTCCAGCCAGAACCCCTTTGGAAATCTGTGCGAAAACCAAAAGCCCAACAAAGGTCCATAGAAGCGACACAGAGCAGAAAACACATATGCATTTCATTTGATTCAATCATTTCACAGTATTTGCGATGCCTATCATAAATTCGCATAAATTTGCTGAATGGGTAAAATCGATACGCAAATTTGAAAAATGAATTCGAATCCGAAGCATTGCGAAAAACTGAAAAGCAAAACGGCACGGCGCACGCTGACAAATGGAATACATTTGTAACGACCATTAAATGATGTTGTCATTGTTGTCGCAGTCGTTGTTGTTGTTGTTGTTGTTTCAGAATTAATGCAAATCGTATTTGGCGAAGGGTTAGACTGTGCACAGCATAGGGTCATCGGGGCAGGGGATGCGGCGTTGGGGTTTGCCATTTTAATGAAGCCATTAAAAATTGCTGACATTTGTCAGTTTTGGATTTTTCTTCTTCTTTTTATTTTAGCAGGGCGTTGCCAATAAAATCGTCAAATTGTAAAATCGTAAAATTGTAAAATTGGCAATTTGATGCGATTTGGCTAACCCGAAACACGCCCACTTTGTGCCATTATACCTTGAAGGCAGCACTATGGGAAGATCTATGGATTGTTGTGCTCGTCCATGGGGTGTTAAAGGGTTACATTTCATTCATGCCCAGGCCAATGCAGTTTTTTTTCTCTCTCGAACAGACTTTGGCCATTAAATTGGCCACGCCCGAAATTTATAATTGCAAAATGCTGTACGCCCCATTCGGGCCTCAGTCTTTGACTTACAACCGTTACGATGTCAATGGGCAGCGAAACGAAACCGTTAAGGCGCTCACTTGTTACAGCACAAAAGACGAAAAAACGAAATCAAATGAAATGAAAACTGGAAATCATGAGACAAAGTTGTCACTGCAAAATGGCAGCCGAGGGCAGCCAGCGGCAAGCCTAAACGTATCAACTTTAATTTGAATTCAATCAAAAGGGTCTCTATTCCCATTCACATTCACATTCACATTCACATTCACAATCGCATTCAGCATTCCGTTTATACGATTCACCGTTCACGGTCACTTTCGCTGGCAAACAATCGAGGCTCATCAGCGTCTGTTGCTCTTGAGCTGTTGTTTTGGTCCGGCGCAGCTTCAAAGGGCGGCCGTTTCATATCCTTTGATTTGCATACGAGGCGGACAACTACAACTACAACATCAACAAAAACCTCTGACCCTCGGCTCCCCCCGGCAAAACAAACAGTTGGGCAATGGCAAAGTTGCTACACTTATGTCGCGCCTTGCCAGTTCATCATCATCATCACCGTCGCCGTCGTCGTCGTCATCTTGATGAACATCATCTGCGGATCATCCACATCAATTCAACGGCGCGATCTTTACGCGCTCGCAGCTGCTGTGAGTCAGGCCTTCGATTAAGGTTCAGGTTCAGCTTCAGCTTCAGGTTGGTTCGCGCGCTGTCAGAACCAATCAAGTCGACGCTCTTGACACAAAACGATGCGTAACTCTTCGAGAGGTTGTGCACAGCAATTCATCAAAGGACCGTGACCAGTGCCCGTGCCCGTGCCCATGCCCATGCCCATGCCCAAGCCAAGGCGAGCCTCTTCGCTAATTTGCTGACTGTGGTCGTGGCCCTTCTCGAGTCGAGTCGAGCACCAGCAGCTGGCCAGTCATAATTGACAATAGTCTGCCCTAATTGCTGACTAGTCATTGCCCACAGCTCTAGCTTAAGTCAGAAGCTCGATCGAGCTTGAATTGCTCTGAATATGAGCAGCTTAGTCTCTTAGTCTTTCTCCTTGAATGGAATTCCCGTGCTCTACGGTCTCATCTATATCCATTGCAATTATCTTCAGAACATCATTTCGCTCTTATCATTGATCTTTTTATGAGCTGCGATCACTTTTATCTCTTTTACCCCCGCTGCAAAACAAATACCAGCTAATTGCAGTCCTTGCAGCATCCTTGCTTCATTATCCTTTTGCTGTATGTTGGATGTGTTCAACTTTTGAACTCGTTTAAGCCCATGAATTTAATTTAATTTAATTTAAACTTTAGCCCTAGGTGTTCGCTGGGCTGTCAATTGCCCCTGCCCGGTGACGTTTGACCCTTGTCTCTGGGATGCTAGGCCAGCCCTTTGTCTTTACCTGACCTCGGCAAGCTAGCCGGGCCTAGCCAGAGCTGTAAGTTGCAACCCTTTTGTCACCTTTTAATTTGATGAACTCACTTCCGTCCAGCCCACCAAGAAACAGCATCCCAGTGAGCAGGAGTGGGAATAGGAATGGGAATTGGAATCGGAATCGGGATCAGGATGGTCTTGTCTTGATCTCAAGCCGGTCTGCTGCCTTGTCAGTTTTGATTAGTTGAACCACTTCAGGTCGCCTTGCTGCTGCCCTTTTTATAGCTGTCCCGTATGGGAATGCGTGTCCGTACCTGATCGCGTAATACGAGTGCCGATCTGACGATCTGGCAATCTGCAGATAAGGCGATCTGGCGATCTGTTGTGCAATTCTTAAGACCTTGCCATATTGCACCGTTCGTGGTAGTTGAAGTTGCTTTTTCATAATTTTCACATGACCAAAACAGCTTAAGATCAAGTTAGCCATCTAAGCTGACAGCTGGCAGCCCCTTATGACGTTTCGCGAAACTCTAATCCCATCATAACTAAGCTCTTCAGTTGCTTCCAGCTCTTGGCCTTGTCGTGCTGTCTCTCTCCCTCTCTGTCTGTGTGTTTATACTCCATTTCAAATTAAATTTCAGTTTCGTTTGTTGTTTGCCTAGAAAGTTTTCCAAACATTGGCAAGTTAATCCCGCTAACCTGTTTGATGGGCCACGGACTAGCCCTATCGCTATCAGCATTATGCAAATTATTCCACAGCCCAATTGCCGCACAATTTAAAGTGTATTGGAGAGTCCCTCCTTTCAGTCTGGCTGCCAGTTTGCCTGCCGTCCCGGTCTATCCCGGCCCGGCCCGCCCCGGCTCCAGCTGATGATCAATAATAATCATAATGACAGTTTTAAGTGGGTTAGCCCTGCCATTGTGCATTTGCATTTAAATGCGCCTTGATGGATAGCTGTCTGTTTCCCATTCTCGAGCTCGAATCATCTGCTGCCATCTTTAGTCTATTACATCATACTATTATGTGCAACGCTCAATGCTTCTTTTATGTGCAGCTCTCGTCCTTCGGCTCTTACGGGGCAATCAATCAGCTTAGCGCGCAGCTTCATTATGATTATGGGCTTGTCCTTCAACTCGTATGGCAGAACCGCATTTCATTCTGCATACTCGTATTTAAATGCATTCAAATGCCAATTTTTCTGCCAAGATTGTCAAAATGCTCAATGCCTAATCCCGACTGCCTGCGCCATTCTAATATGCTTTGAGGTTTTCCTTTTGAACTGGCTCCGCACAAAGCATAAATCTGTCCATTGTTGGACCTTGCCTCTATTAATTCCTTTATAATTCTCGCCTGACTGACCAACTGCAAGAGCTAGCCCACCTTCGCTACTTCAACTCCCCCTCAGCACACACACGCACACAAACAGCAACCCAACAAGCTGACTAAAGAGCTGCCTCAATAGTCGACTCGGCTAATACCCTGTATTTGGGCAGTAGTCACAACGAATATACGTTGCAATGTTTTTTAATATTCCTTGAACCACATCACAGTACGATTTCTTTCATTATATCATTATCATTAAATTAAATTTGTTAGAGATTATTTGAATGTACAAATTATTAGCCCAAGCCATGAAATTAACAACTAATTTTTAGCAATGTTTCATAAGGCTGTTATAATAGACAATGTATTGCATAAATCATATGAAAATACTCTGAATCAGAAACAAAGGCTGTAAATATGTTTTATTTATGTAGTCAAATTATAGATCTTAAATAGAGAAGACAGATTTAATGCGCAATGCACATTACAAAATAAATTAAGTTTTTAAGTATTAACTGTATTAAATACAAAAAATATATATAATAATAAGGCAACTTGCTAGGCCACTTCGTTGGGCATACCCCATCTGTTTTTTTCTGCTGGGTGCAACAAAGAAAAATATGAAAGTTCCATAAAAAATAAATAATAAGAGAACACAACAAAAGCCAAGGGCAAGCCAAATAAACATACAAAAAGAAAAACTCAAGTACACTCCCACACACACACACACACACACACACACACACACTATAGAGAATTCCTGTTTGTGCTTTTCCAAGATTATGCGGGTGTCCACTTTGGGTCACAAGGCTTTGGTAGGAATCGCCACTGATGCGTGTAACTGAATGGTCAGCCACAAATCGGATTAGCACTAAGCGATTTTGGCACTCGTCGCCAATTCAATTAGGTGACAGACGCAACGAGAAGCCCAAAGCCGAAAGGTGAAAATTGGCCTGCCGAGCGGGAGAGCTTTTCAGTCCGGTGTGAGGAATTCCCTGGTTCTTTTTTTGTGTCAGGGCTGACATTTGCTGCCACTAATTGGCCGCACTTTTGTAGCGTTTCCTTTTCTCAAGGACATAAATTACAAGTTTTGCCAATGGGTTGCTTTTACCTTCGTTTTTAATAGGAAAATTCAAAGAAAATTAGCAGCGTGCAACGGGGCACCTCCATAAATTGTACCCTAATTTTCGGCACAGACCTAATGATGCCACAGTCCAGGCCCATAAAATGCAACTTACAAGCTGAGAAAATGCCATCGCCCTGGCAAGGGGGTTGGCCCGATGGCAGCAGACAATAAGACAACACGACTGACCCAAGGGCCGACTGCCAGGAGTTGCCTTGAAGACTGTCAACCGGCAAGGCAAAGGATAATAAAAAGAATTTGTAACAATTACGGAACGGCGCAAAAGGCGATTGAGGGGTGCTTGGCGAAATTTATGTGTTTATGCCGAATTTCCATAGATAATCCGAAAGTTTTCTTTTTAAACGTTTTTTAACTCTCCTCTTCCTCTCCTCGCTCTCGCTCCCCCTCTCTACACCTCTCTCACTCTTTCTATATAGATTTGAATACATTTTGGAAAGCGAGCAGCGATGTACAGCTGCACAGCGAGCGTTGGCGATGAGAAATTGCTTGCAGCCAGTAGAACAATGAGAACTTAATAACAAGAGCAACAAATAATAATAATAATAATAAACAAATAAACAAAGGGATACACAAAAGCCAACAAAAGCGGCATACGAAAATCCAATGCATAACAACGCATTTTTTTCGTGGCTTTTCTTTCTCTTCGACTGTATCTGTCGGCTTAAAGGCGTGAAATACAACAATAATAATAATAAATATTTGTTAGCTCTCTGTCTTCCTCGGGCTGTTGTTGTTGATGTTGTTGCTGTTGCTGTTGCTGTTGCTCTTGTGCTTCTCAGTTTCGGGCATATTTTCATATGCTGTTTAAGTAGTTGTGATTGATGCGCACAGCGCGCGTGTTGAAAGATGCGTTTTGTATCTGTAAGATACGCGCGTGGTAACTGTAGCCAAGCGGAGCAGCGGGGAGGGGGATGAAGGCTAACTGCTGTTATCGGTACTTAATATTCACGCCACATGCTGAGGCATATGTAGAGAGAGAGGTAAGGAAAATATTTGAGCAACGGCTATCGATAACTATCACTTCTATTATTCGATAAAATGTCTGTTGTTATATCGATCTTAGAATCTATCTGAATCGAGCAAACATATTTTACTAAGGTCATCATTGAATATAAAAAATGAATAGCCATTTAATATTTGAAGCAAATGGAGATATTCATCTTAGTCATTTATTTCATTTCTATAACATTTCTTGTTCAGTCTATGATAAATATCGGTTCTGCATGGGCTATCTTCTTAATTATATTTTCTATATAAAGGCTATTTGGGTTCTGCATATATTTTATTTATACAATCTATAAATAAATATTTATTAATTTATTTTCTTTTATTTAGTATATATTTACTTTATTTAATATACAAATATATCAAAATTCTTTAACTTAAACAGAGCTCAGGCAAATCGATCTTCAAATTAAATTAAATTTATGATTAAGTAGTCCAACATTAGTTATCTATAAAAGTAGCTCCGATGATTGTATATAGAAGCCATTCGCTGTAGCTTGACTATTGGATAGCGATAGATATTAGAGACGTGATTAAAATATCATTGAGAAGCTAAATTGACTCATCGATCTGCATCGATCTTTGTCAACTCTTTCGTCTTTCACGGCAATCTGATTTGATGTCAACTACGACTCCATGACAACGAATTTCCCCATTATATTCTGGACTGTTGCTGTTGCTGTGCCGTCATTGTTTTCCACGCTTTTTCCACTTAGAACTGTCGCATTGATAAATGAGCTTTGCCCGAGGACGGTGACAGTGACAATTGGCTTTTGTGTAAGTTGCTTATAATTAAAATTCTGTGGCACAAACAAAGGGGCCAGCGGACAAACAACAGCAACTACTTACAGCCACCGAAAAAGAAACGGATCGAAAAAGTAGCGAAACGAATGTCACAAAGCGGCAGCAGTCGAGAGAAAGGCAACAAGCAACAAGCAACAACACACAGACACACACACACATCAACAAGAGGAACAACAGCAAACCAATCGAATCACAAAAGCCCACAAATCGGATTGCGGACTGGACCTATTCATGGCGCTCAGCAAACAAATATTTGTCATTTAAACGTGTATCTGTGTCTGCAAATGTATCTGTACATCTGTATCCATAATTGTATCTGAAGCGCTTTTCTATTTCTACCCAGCGCGAGAGAGAGACGAGCAACGGTTCCGGTAGCGGTTCTCCAACTTTTGATTTCAATTGCTTAGTATAGACTCATATGTTCATACTCATACTTCTATATATAGCGGTCTGTCCGAGCTTAGACTTATCAATATGTTGACCCTGCCCCTGCCCTCTCCCCCTGCCCCTGCCCCTGTACCAGAGCTGCTTGCGCAATTACCGCAAGTGTGAGTTAGTTGATTGCCAGGTAATTGTTAATATTGTTGTTGTAGTTGTTGTCGTTGCTGTTGGTGTGTTATTATTATTATGCTCTATTCTTTATATGGGAACAATCAAATACATACATATATAATAATACCTGACTAAGTCTTTAGAGCAGTTTCAGATAGTAATGAGATTTCTAAATTTATATATTTACCAGAGATTAGAAGATATAAAACTAAAAATAACTTAAGAATTTCGAACTGACAACTGGGAACAGCGACTTGTAAATGGAAATATAATATTAATATATTATTAGATTAAACATGGGAAATTCTATTTAATATATATCTATATATATTTAATATATAATTTATAATTTAACTCATTTATAACTATAATTTGTTCTCTAATCTCAACTCAGAGTATTCTCTAGTCGCTTTCGAATTGAAAGCATTTATACTCTTTTCTTATTACCGCTCTTTTATCTGATGCTGACAATTTATTATAACAATTTATGGCCATTGTTGACTTTATTGAATTGTTTAATTATTAAGCAATATTTGATTGATTGCGAATTCCATTTCATTTCATTTTGCTGTTACACTTAGTTTTTTTAAGCTTTCTCGTGCGGCATTGTTGCTTCGAGTCGGTTGTTAGAAATTGTTGTGTTGTTGTCGTTGTTGTTGTTGTTGTGGTTGTTTGTGTGTTTATTTTAGATTCGTGGGGCCTTTTGTAGCGTGTTGTCGCTCACTCTCATTATTGTTGTTTATTATTAAGTATATTTTGATCATTATTATTTCGTATTTCTTAGTTTTGCCGTTGTTATTACAAACGCTTATTGACCCAATTTCGGGGCAGCTGCTCGCAGTTTACCACCGAGTGGAGCTCGCATATCTCATGCGATCTTACCCACAGCTGAAAGGCGCAATGTGGGAGCAGGCACAGGAGTCGGCCCGGCTGTAGCTGCAGCCATAAACGAAACCTCGCTCTGCTCTTGTATTTCCAACTGTGCCCATAAATTTTAATCCATGACAAAGTTGCCAACTGGCTCCCAGAGCCGCCCAAGTTGCCGGGCCGGGCTGGGCTGAGTCGCGGAATTGACTGCATGCGCCCGACCAGCCACGGACATGAATATGAACTACAAATGGACACTGAATGGAGCATTTAATGGCTGCCGCAGGAAGGCTCGGACATGCCGATTGAAAAATGGCCAAAGCAAAACAATTTTGTAAATTTTTTTTATCACATTCTTCTAGCATTTTTGCTCGCATTTGACTCTCTGAATGGAGCTGTTGCTCGTCACTCGCGCGCCACAGTGTAGCCAATACCAATGTAAATTCGCACGAATTTATAAGAGTTTGAAGTCAGGCACAAAGAATATTCATCTATTGTAAAGGATTTCAAATTTCCATATGAGATGAAGCATTAACTTTTAAGCTAATAAACAGCTGGTAAATTCAACTATAAGCTGTGATAGTTAAATATAAATTTAAATTGCAATATGTGTAGTTTAATATATCAGTTAAAGCCAGCTTCGTCAATTGAACATCCTATCAAAGACTTTCCTTATTGTGTTCTCCTGCTGCTAATAGTAATTCGAGTAAATGAAATACAATTCCTGTGCATCAACATAATATATATGTATTTTAAACTATTTTAATATCTTCTACATAGATATAAGCATAATCTATGTTATAATGTTTTCAGCTTTTTCAGTATTTTCTACATATATACTATTAATTGTATAGAAATACAAACCCAGCTACCTCAGCTCAACATCAGAGACATTTTCTTTGAGCTGTTTACAATATAATTCCTGTCCATTAGCATTGTGAATATTTTCAATATTTTGTGTCATGTTTTTATATAGGCTTGACCCAGTATGCCGGGAGCAGTCGTAATTCAGCTATTTCGCTTTCATTAGCTGCTACTCGCCCGCCCAATGGACGGCAGACCGCCCCGGCTCTGTTGTTGATACTGAGGCGAGCATTATCCTTTTGGTCGCTGATAGGTGCAACGTATTTGGTTGTTTCTCCCGTTGATTTCGTTTCTGGGACGCATTGATAAAGTGTGCCATAGCTTGGGGTTAATGTCGCGCCAATGATTTAGCACCTTGTTACAGGGCCGCCCACTCCGCCCCGCTCCGGCCCGACCCCAAGCCCCCGGCCAACCCCAACTGGTGCGGATCGCGGCGACTCGACCCGACAACGCTTAATTGCGCTGATCGCGTGGACAGCGTTCAAGTGTGACTCGCAGTCCGAGCCGGAGCCGGCCTGAGTGCAGCTCCGATCGGAGCCCACCACGGGCGCGTGTCGAATTGGTTTTGTGTGGGTGCGAGCGCTGATTTGTTGTGATAAATAAGTGGCAGCCTATATAGGCTGTTACAGATGCTATGGCACATAGCGGCTGGGATGAGAGAGCGGCGAGCGCTGGAATGGAATGAAGGGAATGAAGGGGTTCGTTCGCATAAATTCCCAGCTCTTGTGGATTTTCATTAAAATTTTTAAACATTTTTTCTGTGTGCGTGTGTGTGTGTGTGAGTGGAGCCGTCCGAGGCTCTTAATAAGAACAAACAGGCCGTTGAGTCGGCACAATCGCTTGGCGCCCCATGGTGCCATATTTTTGTTAATCCCCCAAGCCAATGCTAAAGAACGCACATAAAATTTTATTATTTATGGATGGCAAGCAGTGCCATATCCTGTGGCATTTATGACACGACCGAAATTCCAATTGTTTCTGCTGCCACTGACACTGGCTTTACTGCAGCTACCGCAGGGTCCCTAGCCCCTTGTCCCTCTCTGTCTCTCTCTCTCACTCTCTCTCCTTCTCTACCCAGCCGAGCCTTGCTGCATAGGTGTAAAGCATCGCACGACCGCGCTTTGATTAACCTTAAGCGCATAAATAGTGGATTCAATCAGACCTGCGAGAGCTGCCAGTCCGTACCCAATCGACAAACAAGCGGCAACCGGTTCAGCTGCACTGGGAAAAAATATGTTGCACAACTCCAGAATAGTCCAAAAAATATGAGACAATAATTATATATGTATGCATAAGAAGTCAAATCTTGTTTTGTCTTGATAGATCTTCCTGGATATGTTGAAAAATTATTGACATAATAAGATTATGATTGAATGAATAATAATTAAATCATGGATATTTCACTTTCAAATTTCCATGCCTAATCAAAAATCTAGATTCATAAATCTACAGTATTCAATTCCTTATCTTAAATCTAGAACCTTGAAACGAGAGATTTTAATATTGAATCGTATATCTTTCACCTTGAATGTCGAACTTATAAATCAAGAAGTTGGCTATAATTCCAATTCTGATAAATACAAAACAAAATTCCTTTACCAGCTTCCATAGAGAGAGGTGCTCAAACTTGAGCTAAGATCCTAACTAAACAGTGCTCAATGAGTGAAATTTTATTTCTAGAATATAAAACTCTCATTTTAAGAAATATTGATTGAATGCTCGAAATTTCTCTCAGTGTACTCTCCACGTGTCTGCCCTGAACAACTCATTAGGTTCGATTCTTCTTTCGGAGGCTTCGCCAGAAACTTTTGCGGCAGAGTCATTGTCATTGTTATTGTCGGGGCGAGTTGCGCTTTTGTTGTTGCTGTTGTTCGGTAAGAAGTTTGGATGCGCTTTTGTCAGGTCTTGGAAAAGGGAAATGAAAATGAAAATGTTGTTGCTCTATTGATTATTGCATATTGATTGCTGTGTGGCTCTTTCTTGTCGAGGCGAGCAGCGACAAATAAAGCGAAGGGGAAAAAATGAATGCATTTCCACTGCACAGCTAAATTATTGATACGAAAACATTCCGAGAGCTCCCCAGCCAGCTCCCCAATGCACCGAGCACACACTTGAGGCACACACGACCACAGACCCAGCGAAGTGGAGTCGCCGACTGGTCTGGCCAGGGCCAGACAGAATGGAACCGTGTGGCAGCCACCAGCTGTGTGTGCCATTACGATCTTGGCTGGATCTGGGACCAGATTCTCCACTCTCCACGCTCCACACTCCACTCCAAATGCATTTCATACAAAGTCATCGTCGTCGCAGCCAAATGACAGTCGCCACTTTATAAGAGGCTGATCAATGGCTGGATCTTTAGACTTGTCTTGTCTTGTCTGGGGGCAATGCGTTTTCGTATTGTTTTGATCTGAAATTCGTTGAATTTCGAACAGAATTTTGACAGTTGCCACTCAGTTGCATTTGAAAATTCCATGGAACACTCGTGGCCGGGGACCCAGTCGGGCAACAGTCCAGCTCGCCGGCGATAAAGTTAATTGAGTTATTTGGGCTGACAGCTGATTAGTTGAAGTTGGTCCCGCTCGAGAGAGAAAGAGAGGGGGCGACTGGTGGGGGACAGCCGGGGGTGAGGGCCGGGCAATGGGCAATTTTATGGTGCGTGGCAATGGCAAAGTGGAAAATTATTATGCTGCCCCATTAAGTTGCCGCCATTGTCATTGTTGTCGGGCTGCGACGTCGACCCACGCGCTTGTGGCACTCAAATTTCATGCCGCATGCAAATTTTTGTGGCGCATTGCGCAGGCGTTGCAGACAACGCCAGGAAAATATGTATTCATTTTTTCCCAGCGATCATCAGGCATGATAAAAGATTCAATTACAAGATGGTTAAGTGAGTTCAGCTCATGATTCGTGTGACTTTTCATACTGGCTTACCTCTTTAAAACGAGAATATTAGTTTGGGGAAGTAAGCAAAAGGATTTTTTTATTTAAATATTAATAGGCGCTTGCCGATCACTGATAGATCTATGAGCATTAAAATTAAATCCGAGGGTGATATTCAACTTGAATAACTATAACGTCAATACTTTTCAGTCAATTTTTGAATCAAATTTATTAATATCATTATTTTATATATTTTTTATTATTATTTTTATATTATTACTTTTTAAATTAACAATCAAATTACCCATTCAGTGTAACCAATGTTATCTCAGAAGCTCAGAAGCAGAAGAAAATAAATATAAATTTGTAATGAATAAGCAAAAATACACTGTTTTTTTTTTGCTAGCAATTATTTTATTTTTATTTTTAAAAATACAAAAAATATGACGATTAGTTTAAGAACTACTACTAAAGAACTATGAAGAGGTGTGCTGGCTCCAAAAAAGTCTTTGTACAGCTTTAATTTAGATAAGATACAAAGCATTTTTCAATTAGCTATAAAATGAGACACACAAGTATTTAATTTATCTCCGCAATTTTCTAAGAATTAAATAGTTCCTCAAAATCAAATCGGAATACAGTTCCTTAATGTTAATGCTAAAGCTTCAGAGAAAGGAGGCAGATTTTTAAATGTCATACATCGACAGTTGATCATCGCTCTACATTCATAAGTTGTTCACGCTAATTTTAATTTCTTGCGACTTCATCTTGGTAGAGTGTGAGGCAGTTGAGTGTCCCGTTCTGTGCTGCTTATTGTATTTCTCGGCCGAGTAGGCCTGACATGCAAACAAAACCAACAACAATGACACGTTGCACAAATGCAAAAAACCCATCAAAGTGATGGATGACACTTTGATGGTGAAGTCGGTAAGTCGGAAAGTGCGCAATAGTTGCACTTCAGGAAACCGCAAAGCAATTGCTTGATCGCAAAAAACTGACAGCTGCCCGGAGCATCAGAAAGGAAGACAAAGTCGCTCTCATAGGAGACTGAGATCTTGGGAGTGCGTAAAAAATCAAAAATAAATTAAAAATCAACAAACAGTAGTCGACACGTCAATGAATTTGAAATGCATGCAAATGCGAGCGGGCCAATTGTCCTCGATGGGGGGTTGGAGTGGAGGTAGCTCGCGCTCTGCCATTTCAAGTCAAAATTCGATCCTCGGGTTTTTGGCAATTGCCAATATATCGGCACACAGCTCGGCTCGATGCCTTCTCAGGGGGAGGGGGTGACTGAGATTCAGTTTCCCATTGATCGCTTTGAACTTTTCCTTTCGCCACGGTTGCAATTCTCCATTGTTGCGCAATGAAACTGTATCCTTGGGCATTCGATTTGCATATATAGATCGGCATCAGGACACGGCATCGGCGACACGTCGCACACACTTGATTGCTCTTGAATGGCAAATGAATGCATCTGGAATTGGCAAACCTCTGTCGGAGGTAAATCGATACACAGTGGGCACCATTTATGTTAGCCAGATCTGCTGTCACCTCAAATGATCGCGTTTGCCTTTTCCCAAATGGTTCTATGATTTCCCATAAAGATGTTCATTTCGTATTCTTGAATTGATCTTTTGTGAATGTTTGCGAAACGCGATGATCGATGCTGTGCTGAAATTCGAAACGCTGGATACGAAATTTCAAATATACATATAATATGTATACATATACATATGTATGATAGAACATTCTACAAGGATGAAGGAGACCTTAAACTGATATAAAAGACTAAACTATTTCTTTTATTATTGCTTTAGCTTAAGCTGAAGCTTATCTCTTAACTCATATGCATTTCTAGAGTCTATAGAACACCTTTCATAAAAGCAATTTCTCCCTCATTCAAGTCTTTCTCTCGATTTAATTGAATTACATTTCTCATAAATAATATTACATTTCATTACGAAGATTTCCGTCAGTAAAAATATTCCGAAATTTGCATGCTTGTTAAATTTATTGTTTCCTGCTGCGGATCATCCATGGAAATGTAATTGTTTTGCTCCCATTTCAAATTCAGGTCGGATGTTCTCAGTTCTCAGTTCTCAGTTCTGAGTTTTGGCGCCAATTTTCGCTGATTTTCATTATTTTCCTTTGCATGTTATTGCAATCAGGAAAACATTGTTTGCCATTTAATGCAGGCATCAAACCCCTTTCTTACTCTTGCTCTTACTCTTATTCCTTTTTTTTGCGCCAGCCAAATGTTGATGCTCTGCTTGGCTCTGAGACCAATAAATAAACAACAAAAGAGTTAAATTCAATTGCAACTCCTCGGCGACCTTTGTCAATCCCATACAATTACATGCTTGCAAATTTTTTTGACTGAGCTCAACCTTCGTGTTCAATTATTTTGCACCTATGCGAAACGATCGAAGGATCTGCGACGGCGACGGCGACGGCGACGGCGACTGCGACAGTGATCGCGAAAACTCAATCAAGTCGAAAACCCAAGACTCGACCCCGTTTCAAATCCCAGATATTGTTCTCGACCTCCGACCCACAGTTCCAAATGCAAAAAGAAAAAACCTAAAGGAGTAAAAAACATTTTGTGCGTGACCCTTTTCGGCAAGCGCAAGGATCTTTTCTTTTTGTCAACTGCGCAGGTGAGAGATCGCAATTTGCGTTGATCTTTCACAGGGCTTGCCCTCCGGGGCGCATTGATTTCTTGACGACATAAACAATATTACGATTTCGCCCGGGCAGAGAGTGAAAAGGGTGCAGCGCCTCGCGACGCTCCCAATGACAATCGTTTGCCTAACGAATGCGTTGATTTTCTTTAATTTCGTTTGGCATTTTCGGTCTATTTTTGCAATAGTTTCCTTATTTCGGATCCATAAATTATCCAATCGATCGGGAGCTTTGTATCGTGTGAACCGCGATAGAAACGCCTCTATAAGTATAAGGATCGGCTGGATCGGTCTGCGAAATTCCCACAATTTGCATGCGGCTAATTCTAATTATACAAATCGCTGCTGAGCTGCGGTCATTTAAATCTGCCCATGGCTAACTGGCTAAGTCCGCTGCTCCGCTGCTCGAAGCCGGCTAAGTAAAAGCCGGCTTAGGCTCAAACTTACTTACTCCTTCCTGTGTTTACTTTTGCACCAGCTGTGGCGAGCGAGCCTGGGAAACTCCGAGCTCCGCTCACAGGTGTTGTCATCGTTGTCATCCTCGTTGTCGTCATGATCGGACGGACCGACTGTACCTCTTTGGGCCTGCCTACCTACCTGTTTGTTGGCATTGTCTGGCTTTAGCTATCTTTTATTTGGGAAATTCCCAAAACAAATGAAAATAAAGTGAAACGCACAACAAAAGTCAAATGCCCTGGGCACGGGTTCGGCTTTAGAATTGTATTATTTTTCTTCTTCTTCTCTGTCTTATTTGTGGCCCTAGGCCACTGATCACTTACCACTGTGTAGGAGGAGAAGGCCATTGTTTTTATTTCTCTGCTCTGCTCTCTTCCACTCTCTCTCTCTCTCTCTCTCTCTCTCTCTCTGTCTCTCTCTCTCTCTTTGTCGCTTTGTGCACTGTAAGTGATCCTCTTCTGTCTTTTATTTGCTTTTCTTTCTTTCAGCCTCTCTGTGTCTCTGCTTTTGTCTCGCTCTCTTTGTGCGTGTCCGTTCAGCTACTTGTCTGTATCTCTTTCGCTCCCTCTCTCTATCCCTCTTGCTTCTGTATGTCAGGCTACGCTGGCGACAGACTGTCTAGCGCGTAGGCGTCAGGGTTCAAGAGAGTTGTGGATGGCTAGGAGTATATGCATTTACATACATAGAATACTTATATGAGGCATATAGAATGTACATATAAGACGCTCAAAGTAAACAATACTTGAAGTGATGTTGCATTTGGGCTGCTGAAGCAGGGAGAGTTTGGAGTGTTGTCTTTCAGGGTAGACTCATTAATATTAGAAGATTATATGAATGTGCTTATGCATCAATCCATTGAAGGTATCTTAATACTAATTGCACTTGGATGACTCTAATATATAAATCAATAAAAGTAAAAAAGTCTTTCATATCTCAGAGGTATTTAATATTTTTTCCTATATTAAATACAATTGAAACTTCAACTTATCCAGCCAAATACATTCGTTCTCAATTGAAAACAAGAGCGCTTTCTTATGCCGGAGTCCATTTGAAATGCGTTTCCTTTCACAGTTTGATGACTTTTATTTCATTTCCACCCCAGCAATTCGGTAAGCATTTTCTTTATGAAAAACTGCCCCCGTCCGACTCCGCGCATCCAGCTGGCCATCAGCCTAAATGACACTCCAATTTGGAGAGGCATTTCCACATTAATAAGCAAGCAACACATTGGGCACAAAAGCCAACTAAATAAATTCCATATACTGAAGAAAAAGACAAAAAGACAAAGTACAAAATAGAATGGGAGTAAAACTGCATTTTGTTTTGGGGCGCAGTCAACAGAGAAGACAGAGAAGTCGTTGTCTCAGTGCATTCCTCAGGTCCTATTCAGCTCTCTCTTGTTCCCTTGTTCGGCTGTTTGTCACATACTCTTCTACGAAAAGCGTGGCCAACAATGGATATGGATCGTGGATCGTCTAGGCAGCAGCAGACGCATAAACTATAAGTCTGGACAATGGCCACAGAGCACTTCCTTTCAGTCATCTACCAACTACCTGCCGTAGGGTCCACGGGTGAGCTGGGAACTGTGGGTCGTCTTCATAGTCGTCGCCAGCATGTCTGCCAAGATCACTGGCAATACAATGGATAGAGAAACAGTCGCCCTGCTGTCTGTTAGATTAGTATAGAATTGCAGATCATTCTGAAATTTCATTTCGTTTCATTCATGCTATAATCTATTTTCTTTTAAATGCCCAACAACAGCACAAACACCATGCTAAATATGCTCAATGACCCTGTCTCTGTCCCTGTCTCTATCTCTGTCTCTGTCTCTGTCTCTGTCTGTGTGTCTATCTCCGACAACAACGGCGACGCACTGTCTGCCAGGATCGGTATTCTGCTGTTGGTTATTGTCCGCGCTTAATCACCTTGCTTTATGGAATAGATAAACCATGACAATTCACTTTATATTCAGATCGCCATCGGCTAGAGAGCAAGTGCATCCCTAGCTGACAGTTACAATTGGCTGTCGCGACAGCCCACTGGCAGGGCGATCTATTCAATTGACCACCCTGTTTGTTCTCGTAGCCTACCCCCTGCCCTAAACAATCAACCCCTCTTGAGCGAAACAATGGGAGATTTAAATCCAAGCTTAGCATAATAAAAATTCAAGCGAGCGTAAAACGCTAATCTCTGCCACAGAGTGTGTTGCTGTCTGTATCTATGTATCTATATGTAACTCTAGAGTCTAGAGGATCCTTTATTCTCAGTCTGAGTGCAATAGCATATTTGGCTCGCACAAATTTGTTTATTGGAAAATCTGCGCAGCGATGCATCAATCTGTCTGTGTTCGCCAACTGTCAGATTAGATCAACGTTGACATCGGGAAGGGAACGAGCGAGCGAGAGAGCGAGAGAGACAGAGAGAGAGAGAGAGATAGCTTGAGTCCAGTGGTACAGTCATGCCTCGCCGTCCATTGGGAGCTCAATTAAAGCGGGGCAAATGCTGTCATAATGCGCATTTAGTTGTTAGCAATGCTCCATATAAATTAATGCCCTTTGTAGCCACGCCATTCAAACTTCCCGATTGCCAATCCAGATTCCCTCCTTGGAATATCAGACGTAATAATGTCGGGGCGAAAACAAAGCGAAAACGGTGCGCTGACGCTGACTCAAATAAATATAAAACACGAAAAAAAAGAAACACTCGGCAACAAAAGCAGCAACAAAAACAACAACAAAAGCTACACACATATTGCGCAGGATACAGAAACAAGGACACTGCTTGGCGTTGGGGTGGGGTAGCCAGGTAAGGTAGGGTCTGGAGTGCGGGGTGCAGAGCACGGGGGATTTATGTTTCAACAATTTCAATTGTTTGCTAATGTTTTTGTACTGCGTTTGTTGCCATTGTACTCGGGTTGTCTAATATGGCAGGCAGGAGGAGAGTTCAAAGATTATGACTACGAGGATGGGGTATCGAATTGCCGTTGTTATCGATAGCCAGCTGACGGCACCAATCGAGCGGCAGCCGCTCTCTCTCTCTCTCCCTCTCCCTCTCTTAGCCGCTGTCTCAGTCCATATTAACATTAAAGTGTGAAATTTCAAGTGAATTTTGACAAGAAATCAGCGTCGAACGCTAATCGCTGTCCGTTGCCCGGTTCGCCTTCTCGGAAGTCTCGGCTTGGAAAATCGGGAATTTCCTGTACTCGAGCGCTGCGTAGCACATCCTTTGGGCTCTTTAATAAGCCCACTAATAAGGCCAAACAGGCAACAGCAGGGTCAAGGCATTAGCATTAGGCCAAACAATGCCTGTGAAATGCATTTAGCTTTTATGCAGGACACGCGTCCTTGCCGCGGAAATACCCATTGCACAAAGCAATCTGTTTCTACTTAGCTCAACTGCTTTACGATCCCCCTCCAGCCAGACCCGGCCCGAGACGCGCTGAGGCAGCCGCCGCCCAAAAGGTCACTTTGCCTAATAACTTTAGGTCACAAATACGCCTCACAATCACTCCTACGCGAAGCACTGACTGCTGATCCCTCCTGCCCGAGGGCCTGCAATGGGTGTTGTGTGTAAGTTTGTCATAAGGAATGCAACACCCCCGAGCTCGAGTAGCTCGCACATGCTTAGGCATTCGCATTGACGCAGAGATCTGAATTCAAAGAAAAACACGCTCGAGAGAAGTGGATAATAAAATACAATAACTGCGAGTAGCAAGCAGAGGGCCTTAAAGGGATCAGACGTGATCAGATATTATAAGTACTATGTGATCGAATTTTAATATTACTAAAGAGGATGATATCAGAAATCAAGTTGCTAGGCTTAGAGTAACTAGCTCAAATAAAACTCAAATAAAAACCACTTAATATATTCCTATCCGATTTTCCACTCCTCTAGTAGGCGTGCGCATATAATTTTATTTTCTTCGATATTTATGGAATCGCAACATTAACACCCGTGTGAAATTTCAGCTGTATGATACTGTTTTATCCTAATTGCCACGCTCCCAATGGGGGTACATATAACTGACATATGTTTTTCGTCTTGGGTAGTCAACGCAAAATTTTAAATTGGTAGCCACTGGGAGCAAAATATTAGAGCAAATTTTGATGAAGTAACAGGCGAACAGAAATGAGAAGTAGGGAGGTCATAGAAACAATAAGTCTGGTCCGAAATGTGAACAGAGTACTGTGAATATTAACAGAGTACACGGCTTGTTAACGTGACACTGTTAGTGCACTGGTAAATAACAGTATGTTAACATAATTATGTAAACTAAAACTGCAGTTAACAGCTTATATACTGGTAACCAGCATTTTTCACCCTTCTGTTTCTGTTTGCCCGGTACCTCCACAACTTCTGCAGTGTTTTGGTGATGTACCAAGCGCATAGAAATGAAAAGTAGGGTTCAGAATCCTCGCTAACAGTCAATTTTAGAGAGTTCTGTTACCATACAGTTCAATAATACTTTGTGTTTCATTCTGCTTCTCATTTCTGTTAGCCGTTGATTTTTGAATAATTATAAAAATTGTTTAAAATATATATTAATAATAAATCTATATTAATTTAACGAATGCTTTATTTCAATATTTCTGTCTCACTAAAATTCTATTTGTTCTTAATCTCGCACTCTCTCTGTATTTATCTTTCTAATCCTCTATCTCTCTCTGTTATTATTTATATTTCTCGACTAGTCACATCATTTCAATTAATGTGCTTCACTCTCTATTTCTCTTCACTCACTCTCTCTCTCTCTCTATTTCTTTATTTCTCTGTGTCTGTTTCTCTCTCTATTTCTCTCAATCTCACTATTTATATTTTTCTCTCTCTCTCTATCTTTTATCAATAATAATATAGTAATAGCAATAAAATATTATTATATTTTTATATACTTCTTGCTCGAAATCCGTCTCTAGCCTTGACTAATGATGTATGAAAAATGAGTAAACGACTGGAGAAACACTTAAGTATGCATTCGACTAATCAGCCGTAAAGCAGTTGCTTACTGATGGGCCAAGATTTCATTAACTGCCTGAAACAAGTCTAATCAGTGCTTCTGGCCATGATTGCAGTCGGTTCGAGGTTGGAAGCCCGACGCCCACAAGCAATAAAGCGGCTTCTGGAGTTGGAGTTGCTCAAGAGAGATTTCAGCACGCCTAAAGAGCCAAAACTGAAATTGAAAATATTTTAATGTGCCATATACCAGTTGAAAGTTCTCGCTGCATGCAACACGCTGCATGCAGCACGTGCAGATGGTCTGAATGGCACAGCCTGCCCCAAACAAAAGCGCCAAGTGAGACTGAGACTATGGCTAAGGGCGTTGCATCATTGGCATTGACCACGATTACAGGAGGAGGCGCAGCAGCAAGAGCAGGAGGAGGAGCAGGAGCAGGAGAAGGGTAACAAAGCCACAGCTGAAACGATGCTATGCTGGATGGCTGTTGTTGGTATGCTAACAATATGAGAATTTATATGACAAGTCTGTCATATTTTTACAAACGTTATAAATCACCCAACGCTCAATGCCTCAAGTGGCACCGAAATGAGGAAGGTGTGAGGTTCCGTACGGCTCCTTCCCGAACCAGAACCAGAGCCAGAGCCAGAGCCAGAGGCTGAAGGCAATGCAAATATGTAAATATTGCTTCAAGGCACGCGATTCTACACGATTCCTTGCGTTGCGTTTATTGCTCAGCTCGTCTGGACTGGGCTATTTTTATGGTCTACTTCGGCTGCCTTGCGGTGGGTCTGAGCACTCGCTCAGCTCAGCTCAGCTCAGCTCTCTCCTCTTCCCTTCTCTTCCCTCACTCATTGCTCGAAGTGTTTCTGCTGAAAAACGAAACCGAAACTTGTACGAAAAATGCAAATTTCGTTGTCTTGCCGGGACAATTGACAATGCCATTGCTATTGCTATTGCTGCTGCTGCTTCAAAAGGTAACCGCCATTCAGGACAACGAGTGGAAGAAAGGACAATTGCGTATTGAGGAACATCGCTTTGGCTGAAAGAATTGAAAATGCGGCCGCAACAATTGAGACAAATGGCGCATTGTCAACTCGCCGCAGCGAAGTCATATTGGGAGGTCCTTGCGCCGCATTGTCCCAGTGCCAGAGACAAAGACGCGTTTAGTGGTAAATGCTCATCAAAACACGGACTCAGCGCCCAGGCACCTGGTGAGCCAGGTCCAGTAGCCAAGCTCGCCTCTCATCCTTTTGCATGAGGTTAAATGCAGCGTATGAAATCTAATCCTAGCTCCGTCCACCTGGCAAATATTCAATTAGCACAGCGATTGGCGCGTAAAAAATGCCCGCCAAAGCCACTAGACAGAGCGGTGCTTGAGAGCACATTAAACCCGCCATCTATGGCCATAACCACACACATACATGGCTCACACCCACGGCCGATTCTAGCCACAGCTTAGCTAGTTGCATAAGTGCCGGCAGGATTATCCCTTCTGCTCGGCGCGCATTGGCAAATGTTTCCACATGCTTTGGCATTTCCGCTTCCGTTTCGGCATCCGCTTGGCGCTAACGGCAACGGCAACGGCAACGGCTTGGCCTCACCATCCCCATTGTTGCCCCAAAAGTCAAGTGGCGTAAATTAATTGCAGAGCCAGCCCCGCCGCCCTCCCACGCATCTGACTTCGCCACAGAGCAGAGTCTCTCTGATATATCTGGTTGGTTTTGTTTCTCGCACCGCCGGTCCTCTAATTGCTCCAAATCCCACAGTGCCCCACAAGTGTGTGCGCACACGTATGTGCATACACATGTATATCAGCCATAAACACGCCATTGTTCGACTTTAAAGAGATGAATACGTTCGTGTGGAAATTAAAATGTTTACAAATTGAAAATCATAGCGCAATATTTTAATTGGATATCGCGTTAATGCGTGCGTGGCTGTACATGCTGAAGGATCTGCAGCGCCTCGGAAAGTTATCGAAATGAATGGGAGTTCTTCTTCTAACTAGAGCCATTCTCGTCTGGATATAATTGAAATTTACTGTACGGGAATTATATATGTACATTTGCCACAAATTGTATTCTTGTTTTACCTAAATCCAATTAACTAATTCAATGGAACTACGCTTCTAGTAACTGCACTGAAAAATCATCAACTGCTTCTGCTGAGGGTTTGCCGCCTGAGCCCCTGAGTCACATTTGATTTCGTGTTATCATTAGTATTAATTAGCTGACATCATTAGGCAGAGAACTGACCCGCTTTTGCAATAGCCGCTTTCAGTTAATTCTTGGGCCTAGACGATCGCATTCACACCAGATCGCATTCAGAGCAGAGCAGAGCGTACCCCATTTAATCGCATGCTGGTAGTCAGATGATCAATACACTGATTGAAGCCATGCTAATGATGGGCTTTCTTTTCGTTTTTTGGCATTGATTTGGATGTTGTTTGCCTGTGAAATGCGTTGTTTTTTCTGTTTTATGTTTTCTTCTTTCGGGTGACAAAAGGCGAGCAGCATTGATGCGGGATCAGCAGCGGCTGATGCTGCAGATCGGGGACCGTCAATGGAAGGCCACTAGTCCCTGACCGTTACGCGTCACACGCTCCAAAATGGAAGCGGAGACCCGTTTGCTGTGCGATTCGTAACCGTTTCGAGTCTTTATGACATGGCGCGCCCCCTTTTGACAGTCGCTGCATAAATTTGAGTTGCGCGAGAGCCCGAAAAGGTAGCCGAGAGACCCATAAAATTAACATCTTTGACGCTAAGCCGTGATTTACTTTTGTTTTAATGTCGCCGTCTTTGTGCCCTCCACTTGATACAATGCAAATCGACTTGATTTCGATATGACGATGATGACGCCTACCTGTCTTGCCTGTGGATAATTTAACTGAATCAAATTGGATTTGCATACGTCCAAAAGTCGTTAAATGGAACAACTTGGCTAGCTGCGCGACGAGGCGTTCGTCTCTGTCAGCCATGAAATACTCTATTTAACAGAATGAATATCACATTTAAAACACTCGATTGGGCCAATCAGAGAATGGAAAAGCATAGATAGAAACACAAGTTGGCTAACTATGGGATACCCTGTAATGTAATTTGTTTATTCTATAGGAATGACTGACATAAAGCACACTTTCCTTTTAGTTAGGCCATTCTGAGTGATAGACTAGGAAATACCCTTTCATGTTATATGTTTATTCTATTGGAATTACCATAGGAAAGCACTTTTGTCTCTCTTTGCAGAATTGATTAAAAAATACCCTGTAATTTAATTTGTTTATCACATTGGAATGTCTATTAGAAAAGACTTTTAAAGAGCGTTTCATTGGATTGACATAAATTTGAAATACCCTGTACTTTTAAATGTTTGCATGTTGTCTCTGAGCTCTGGTATACTTAAGGCCAATCAGAGTTTAAAAAAGACTTAGCTAGCTATTAAACACCCTTTAATGTAAAAAATCATTCCATATCAATGGCTATACTATTAGCTATAATTATAGGACAGCATTAAAAGCTTTATGTTCAATCATAGGAATAACTTAATAACTTTTGAGAACAGGTCTCTTGAATTATGTTTGTAGTGGTATACTCGTATATATAGAAGCCCTCTCTTGAACTTGATACACTGTACAGGGTATCAGGTAAGGCCAATCAGAGTGTTTGGCAAACTTGTTTCGAAGCTGTTGTTGCCTTAGCTGGCTCTTTTGCACGTATAGAAAAACATGCCAAATCCTTGTTTAACCTTTGCACCCAAACGGCAGCTATTTAACTTTGGCAAACACGTAACATGTCCAAATTTTCGCGCCGCCTCGGGGCTCAGGGAGACGCAAAGACAAACTTTTCGCACACACACACACACGCACACACACAGGTCTATGGCCGAGAAGAAGGGTTTAGTTGGGAAACGGGTTCGACTGGAATTCGCATGGCAGTGGAGCGCTGGCAGGGGACGTGTCGCTTATAATCTTCACGCAGCGCTCGACTCGCCTGCCGTTGAAAGGATAATGGAACATTGATTATTATTTTGATACCACCACTCAAAGTCTGCAAATTAAGTACGCATTTATCTGAAGTAATTTGGGTTCAAATGTGCGGCAACTGCGGTCAAATTGTTGCCCATACTTGGCCCGGCGAAACAGCCTCCGCCGTTCCGTGGACTGGCCCTGGACTGCTGCCGGCTGCCTGCTGCCTGCCGACTGGTTGCTTGAGAATGACATTAAATATATCGTATTTAAGTAAGAAACTGGCTACAAAGGATGGTCACTTTTGTCCACTTCCGCGCATGTGTAGCAAATGGCCCGTCATAGTTTCAATGATAAATGGCCATTCACGCGGGGACAAACAAGATGGAAATAAAGAGAAACTTAATGTACACAGAAATGCCGGCAGAGGCTGAGGGCTGGGGGAACGGATGCTGAGATTTGTTATAATTTGTGATTTGTGTTAATTACAGTTCCATTATGTGAGCTGGGCAGGGCTAGACGGCCACATAAAGGCGGAGGACCTGCACAGTTGTTGCACAGAAAGAAGGAAAAGCACAAACCCCTTTTACGCATTGTGGGATTGTCCTTGTGTATGCGAATCGATTCGGGAGTAGGCCACACATCACTGAAATGCCCTCTATTTGAAAGCTGCTCTCAGCCATCGTCTTAATCTTAATCGTAATATATGCGGCGACTCACAATCAGCCACAAAATGGCGTCGCACAATCAATCTGTGGCAGTCGCAGTCATTGTCCAATCTTGTTATGCACAATACAGACAGACAGAGATCTATCTATGTATCTATCTCTATAAGCAGCAGTTCGAAATGCCACCTTTCTCTAAATGAGACAAATGCCAATGGCGGAGACAAATGCGAGCAACGGTTTCACCAACACTACACACACACACACACCCAAACACAAAAGCACGTGCCACTTGACAGAGAGCAGAGACCAAAGACAAGGCAGTAGGAGCGACCCAACCCAAGCTCCACATCTCTGGACAGGGCACTTGGCGGTCGGGTTGAGTTTTTAATTTGACGCAATTGTTTGGCATCGATTTGAAACGATTTGGATCGAGTAACCCCAAGAATTTACACAATTAATGTCAAAACGCGACTCGGCTCCAAAGCGCTTTCAAATGTCACTGGCCATGTCAAAAGATTGGCCGCCATTGATGTCAAGCCGCAGTAAAAACAAAATCAAAAACTTTATATAAATCTTGTTTCGCTTTTTACTTCTTTCAATTCTCCATGTATGCATATGTGTGTGTGTGTGTGTTCATGTGTGACATATGTATTTTGTGGCTTGTTGGCTACTGCAAAGTGCTACCAGTTGAGACCGAGATGTGTCAATGGTAGCTGGACTAATCCTCAAAGAGTTAAGCAACGAGCAATGTTCAAGAATATAAGTATATCACATACATATGTATGTATGTATGTTTATTGGCCTTTTGTATTCGTTTTATAAATACCAAGTGTAATACATTAATTTTACTTATATATTAATATTGTTTAATATATTTTTTCAAAGCTTGCTAACCGCATTGGGTCAAATCTTATAACGCGCACAAACCTGTCAATGAAAAAAGAAATGAAGATCTTTTGGATATATAAATATTACCTTTGCATCTTATATCAACTAACGGCCTCAATACAATATATTAAGAAAATATATATCCCTACTTTACATTCAACTTACAATTTCCAGATATTTATTTAGAAGCAGATGGAGTAGTTGCTGTTTAAGCATTTTGAGCAAAGTTCGTAATGTTATATTTATATAATTGGGTGTTGAAAAATCCGCCAATTTAAAGTAAGCCATTGAGAGCCATTGAGAGAGAGATTTCGACGTGCTCTCGCCACATTTGCGCTCCCCCAACTTAAGTTCGAATTAAGTTTATAATTGGCTTTTGTTGTGCTCCGGGTCTGTTTTGTGTGTTATTGGATTTGGTCGGGTCCGGAGGCTCTTTGCGTATCGCTACAGCCAATTCATCATAATTCATTATATATTTTTGACACTTTCCAGCGCTGAGCCCACTGTTGTGGAAACTAATAAAGATGTCATTGGCAGACAATCGCCTGAGTCACCAGGTCCCTTCAAGAACTAACTCTCTCTATGTCTATGTCTATGCCTTATAGGTAACTGAACCAAGGCAATTCATAATTTTCATAATTTACGCTTTGTTTGGCAAACATTTTGGCGCCTGCGAAGATTTTCCTTTGCAATGCATATGCTATGGGGTGTGTTCCATGTTTTTCCCGAGGAACCGCATAACTCAATTTTACGATCCGAAGCTACCTACTTAATAAATCATAGAAGTCCTTGGCAGACAGCGCCCGAGCCAGAGTGAAACAGAGAGAGACAGAGAGTCCGAGTCTCTCTAGAATTTCATAATTAATTTTTAATGCTTGACTGCGTTGCACTTTTTACACAATTATGATTTATAGCAGCAAAATACTGTATACATACAATACATATACATATATGATATTCAGTTATTTCTTTTTTTTTTTTTTGTAATTTTTGTACAACATTCACTTGAAATGTTTGGAGTGCATTCGTCGCAAGTTGAAGCCGTTTAATGCCCGCGCAATTTTTATTGTAATTGCAAAGTGAAATGTCATTATGTATTGCATTTTGTAGCCATTGAAGCAGCGTCAAGTGGCTCGGCCTGTTCCGGTGTCGGATCGTAGCCGATACTTGGGCTCGACGGTACGGGCTGCTCTCGCAACAACAGCTGGCCGCACGCCAACTCAAGTGGCCCAACTTCAGAGTTGACTCTGACTCCAAATCCAGACTCCGTTTCGATTGCCGTCGGCAACCACAACTCTGACTCATATGTGTAATGAGTGTGTGTGCGAGTGTGCGAGTGTGCGTGTGTGTGTGTGCAAGCCTCCAGCTTCTGCTTGCTTACCTTGTTGTTGCTCCTTTCTTTGGCAAACTGTCAGCTGTGGCTAATTAAATGAAAGCCCCTCAAGTGCTGGAACTCTCGCTAGTTGGTTGACTGAGTCCCGGATTCAAAGGCCCAAAGACTCCAGCGGGTAGCTGTGCACGCTCACAGAAGCGCGTAATTGTCAAAGGTTACAATTGAAGCTCCAACTGTGGCATGTGCATGTGTGTGTGTATGTGCATGTGTGCGTGTATGTGTTGGCTGGCATACCAGCCAGGCAACACCTGGTCATAATGTCCAATGTGTTGGGCTATGCTCATAGGCCACATATGATTCCAGCTAAAGGAATAAATGCATTTTAGCTTTACAACAAAAGTAAAATAATTAAATAAATGTTAATTAAGTAATATATATAATTATTGCGAAAACAATTATATAAAGGAAACTATATACATTATGATTTTCTATAAAAGACTGTTCATTCTTCAAAGTAAGAATAATAATTCACTCATTAATTACTTTGTAATGCAAGCGCATTTTTAATGCTGATTATGAATATACATAGAACTCTCAATTGCAGCTCCCTTACTATTTATTATTATTATAGCTGACGCTGTATGCCCACCAATATGATATAATAATTGTGTTTTTTTAAGCTCATCTTTTCGGTTAAGTGATAGGGCAATTTCGCAGCTCGCTTGGGCTTGAAGAATGACAGCTATTCAATTGATGTTTGGCCATAGAAAGCACCAGGCACAGCTGCCCCAGCTCCCGTGAGCGTGCGTATTCATTCAGTACCCAAACTAGCCTCGCGCACATCCTGCACTTTCCTCACGGCCACAGCCCACAACAGCTGCACTGAATCGCGAGATCCTTGCCGAAAATATGCTCGTCCTTTGTACAAAATAACGGAGTGCGTATATGAGTACACTCGTATTTTCATAGCGTCGACGCTGCCACTCAATTATCGTTTTTTTCTGCTTCATTCTTTCTTTTGGGAAATCTGACCCCGCGCACAAAAAAGTACGGATTTTTTTCGGTTTTCGTTTTGTAATTGTTATTTTTCGCGCACACTTTAACCTAATGAATAAATAACATTAAACGCGCTCTAATGGGCGCGATTTCGGCCGGGACGGAGGCGGGCTGGGTGGTGGGAAAAGCGCCGTAAACCATTTCCATTATGCGATCCCGTTAAGTGGGCGCACTTGAGCCTTGAGCTCTAAGTCCAAGCCCGGAGTCGTGGGCCCTGTGAGAGCATATTTTCGAATCGAACTCAAACGGAAACTCCCAGGCGGAGCGCGAGTAGACCCGTGCTACGTGATACCCTGCACCTCTGTTGCGTCAAAGGAAACGCAAGTCAATTCCAATTCTCGTTCACATCGATTCAAAAGCTGGCCAACAATTGCAGACACAATGCCAATCAGCCTTGCCAAAGCTGTGCTAATTGTCAACGCAAACGGAGCAGATATATGTATAATGCGAGCCGTGATCGACACAATATGGAAAATTTTAAATTCAATAATCAAACATTAACAAATCTAACAACAGCGAAAGAAGCACATTTGAAAGTAAATAAGAGTACATAAAAAGTTGTTGAGCAACAAAGAAGACTCTCAGATACTCTACATTGTATAATGTGCATTTAATTGAATCAATTTAATCCTCTAAATGAATTCAGTTTGAATGGAAGATGAAAGAAAATGGACAATATTATTTTCATTAATTAAATGTATAATTTTAAAAATATATTAATTTTTTGTATTATTCATTTATTCGTTAGTAAATAAATTAAGACAAATTAACAAATAAATTATTGGATAAAGCTATATATATTTGATTTTCTTTTAATTTATTTTATTCATTTTCTGATAGAAATTTATAATTTTAAAAGTAGGAGAATATATTTTTAGTTTATGTTTAATTTCATTTCAAACTATTTTTATTTTCCATTTATTTTATTTAATTTTACAAATATTTTATAATAAATAAATAAAGATACAACAATTTTTTGTCACATTTTTATGTTTATTTTGTATCTTTTCTTTTTTTTACAGCATATTTAAGGGTAACAAAAATATTTATAATTTTAGAAAATCCTATCTAATAATTCACAGTTCAACAATCAAATTCTTTTTGTTGTAAGCTTTATCATCAACCAACATATCACTCCATACAGTAAAAAGAAGAATATACAAATCAACCAATGATAATGGACATAAAACAGATTAGAGACCTTCAACCAAATTAGCGGTAAACGGTCGTTAACCAAACCAATAGATTGGCCCATAAAAACTAGAGCTAAACAGTGAATGGAAGAGTCATGGAACTGAGAGCAGGGCAAACGCTGAGCATCACGCCTCTTTTGCCCACTGGCTAATTTCGATGCCCCGATAAACATAAAATTAGCCGTGCCACGGATGGTGGCACTGACAGAAGGATGCACGGACGTCGACTCGACTCGACTCGACGAGGACGCAAGGCAACTGTTTGCCGATTAGCTCCGACTGATAGTGGAGTGGCTGTGCGGCGGATGAGAACGCGGCCAACTGATGGCTGACACAGATAAGCGCAGCTGAGCCGCGTTTCTCTCAAGTGGGCAGCAATTAGGGGTTGCGACTGCAGCCCGGAAATCGTCCTTGACAACAATCTGCACACACGCTAACAACTTGGCTCAACTCGACTCGACTCACGCCCCAAATCAGAGCCGAGCATAAAAAACCCGAACGCAACAAAGTGTAAATAAATTTATTAAACGCGGTCAGCGGAAAAGGGAAAACAGAAAAACACAGTTTTCACACCATTTAAGCGACAGACAAAAGAAATATCAGAAAACAAACCATTGCAGGAGCAAAACTTAATTAGTCGGGTGTCAACGACTAGCAGATGCTCCGCTTTCTGTCTCAGAGATCAAGTCGTAAGCCGTTTGAGCTTAATCTGTTCATTTTCGAAAATAAACAGAAAGAGGTTCAACAATATTTCCCTTTCGCGATTCAATTCAAGATCTTCAATATGCGACTTGGCAATACCCTGCAATATGAGAAGAATGTAAAAACAATGGACGCAAATAAATTCATCTGCCAAACATTCAGAGTAAACTAAATCTTTTTACGTATGTCATAAAATAAATAATAAATCTGTTCAAAATCCTTAAAATTGGTATTTAATGAGTTATAGAAAAAGTATCAAAAACTCGATTTTTGTATGATATTCAGTTATATACACTTCAAATTGCAATTCTCCAGCTCGTGTCGTATATGAGATTGTTTCTGATGAAGAGCTACCCAGTTGCTCGTCGTCATAATCAAGTAAACATTTACACTACAAAAAGCCATTTTCACAATACCATTTTCAATGGAATTAGGGAGTGCGGAAAAGAACCAATTAAGATAAATACATTATGTATCAGATAAGAAGTACGAGATCTTAGTTATCTAGTTTTCTTGGTTTTTGAAAGATAAACAGACAGACAACAGCACATTTCGACCTTTCTAAATCGATGCAGCTTTTCCTTTTGCCGCTTATCCAACTAATGCAAAATATGTGAGCTTATACAATTATTTAGTAGGTCGCAGACCAATGAGCACGATTTATATTGTCTTGATAAACAGCGTTTTATACAATATTGTAAATATAGTTTTTGTCCGCCCTATCTTGCAAAGCTATTAATTCCAGTGCATATACAATATTTAAGCACGCCCGAGCCATTCGAATAAAATACAAAGATCTTTCACAAACAATGCCTGACGTAATTTGTTAAGCCACGTCCATTGTGTCAATTGTTTTCGATTTAATTGCTGTGTTGCTTCACGAATTGTCTAATATCTAGCCAACAGCACGAAACCCAACTCTGTGACGTCGACATCCGCCAGACACACCTGTGCAGTTGCCCATTGGAGCCGCAGGTGGCGCAGTTTCACTGGCCATCCAGGGGAGTAGCTGCCTTAAACTAGTTCACCAGTGTGCGGAATAAGTAAATGTCTTAATTGAGATACATTGATGTCAACAACAAAAAGTCAATAAAAGGTCAACAAGTTCATGCAGTTGCCACTTTTCGTTGCACTCATACGAGGCATTCAAAGTCAGCGAAAAATGTCTCCTGTCGTCAGTTTATTCGTGGCATATTTGAATTTGATATATGTGTGGCCCATTCAAATAGCTGAGCACTCTCATACCCACTCCGTTGGCCTGCATACCCACTCGCATGGCTCGCCTGGCTGTCAGCAACGAAAGGGGCCAACGCGGCATCCCGATGCTGTTGCTCCTTTTCGTGACAGTTTCGAGTCCTTTTGCCGCCAGCTTGCATTGTGCTTGGGCCTGCCATTTGCCGTTGCGCTGGTCGCATTTCCATTTGGAATGCTGCAAGAGTTGCCAATCGCTGCTCACTTACTGCGCCCAGGATCGCTGTTCGATTTCAGGAATGCGTAACTTGAGAGCCAGGCCAGCAGTCGGACAATGGGCAATGTTTTGTCTAATAAATTCCGAAACACTAAACTTCCGTCACATCATAAATCACCCAAAGGAGAAATCACGGGCTGCCGCATGATTTGATGAGGGCTGCGGCGGGGGGTATATGAATAGCTAACTGCATGAGTGAGAGAGAGCGAGAGAGCGAGAGAGAGGGAGAGAGAGACCGTAAGAAGAGGGAGATGGTCGGACTACCCTCATAACACAAAGAATTAACGTAATTATGTTCGCATGTGTATAAATGACGAGGTTTTTGTATCAAAATTTGCAATGGTGTCGAACGTAAACAGAAACAACAAAACGAATCGAATCGAAACGAAATCAAACAATAAAGCGAAAATGAAACGAAGCACAAAAACACAAAACACCTTTTCTGGACATGGACATCGATGCGCAAATAAAACATAATGAACCTTAATGATATAGCACCCAGCACCCAGCGCCCAGCACCCAGTCGGTTATATAGATTTGGGGTGGGGCATATTGGTATATCGATCGATGATCGTTAATATACGAGCTTCTGCTCGTATCATTGTGCTAAACAACAAAACCAATCGAGTGTTAAGCGGGCCAGCAGCACCAGCAACAACAACACAAACAACAACAACAACAGCAACTGAGCCTGAGCAACTGAGTGGAAAACTCGTCGAGCCCTATGAATTAAATGGGCAAACAAAAGCCACGTCTACAAATGGCCAAGACAAACAGTGGAGGCGACTCTGCTTCTGCTCTTGTTGTTACTCCTCATTTGCATGCTGCAGTTGCTGCACTTGCTGCAGTTGCATCAGTTAACCCCGTTGCCTCAGTTGCATTAAGCAGTTGCCATGCGTGTGATGCGGCTGCATCAACAGTTCCAGTTGACGCCGCCACAGCTGATTAGAGGCCAATCGAGCCCAGAAGGCGCAACTCGCGCTCTGTTTGCCATCGTTTAGTGGCAGCCAGTCAAATCAAACAAGGCCCCAAGAAACTGAACGAATTGAACAGCCGCACGACTAGCTGACCCCGAAATACACTCACTCGATACCCAACTGGACGAGAGATCATGCCAACGGATGTTGAGTTGAAAACTGAAGAAGAGATTAGAAGAAGAAGAGAGTTATCCAAATTTTACTTAGTTTAATTTTACTTTTATTAAATATATATTTACATTATATTATTTTTAAAATTATTATTAATTTAGTTTAGTTACTTTCAATATCCCTACCCTATCTAATACAAATTATTTATTATCAAATCGACAGGTTGTAATTAAATAAATAGACGAAGAAAAAAATGTTTAAATATATTTATATGTCAGTAAAACATATTTTGTACATTTTAAAAATATATTATAATTTTTTATTTTCATTTTCTATTCCGTTTAGCTAAATCTAAATCTAGACACGGTTGGCTCGATAGTTACTAAATCAGCAAATAATTTTAAATGCATAATATTATTGCAATTATTAGATCTACTACTACTACTATTGTTATTATTATTATTATTAGTAAAAGGTTGGAGTAGAATATAACGAATATCATATAACGAATTCATATCATATCATAGGAAGGAAAAAATTGAAGCCGGAATAATTAGGCACTGAGTAAGGTAAAATAGCGATAGCAACTAATCTAGCCAACGAACCATAAACTATTTACATCTATTTATCACATATATATTAAATTAATCTTTTTATTCAAATTGATTTTAGCTACTCTAGGCTCTGATTTATATTTAAAATTGTAATTCCTATCTCCTATTTTTATACCCTGAACCCATTGAAAATGGGAAATCAGGGTATAATGGTTTTGTTAAAAGTATGTAACAGGCAGAAGGAGGCGTGGCAGACCCCACAAAGTATA
>NW_022045869.1:1086800-1128396 GCF_001654015.2 Drosophila navojoa | reverse complement strand
TCAGGGGATCTCGTAGTCGAGCAGTCTCGACTAGAGCTTTCTTACTTGTTATAGAAGAGACTCTTAAAATTCCTTATGTTTATAAATTTCACTCAATAACCATTATAAATATGTATATTATTATAATATTTTGTATTTAAAGATATTGAACTCTAACCCTATTCCAACATAATCTCCCTTTGAAGGTTTTAATCCATAATTTTCATTTCCCATACTACAACTCATTAAATTCCTTATGGTTACAAAGGCCACTTAATAGTCGATATACCTCCCATTAGGATGCTGGCAGGCTGCACAGGCTTTTGGTCTACAATAGTGTAGTTGGCCAAACAGTAGTGGGCCATTGTCAGCTGGCGTTGACTGGGCTGGCAGCGTTTAGTTTGCTGTTAATTGATTGTTCACATTTTCTTGATGGTTTTAGGTCTTTGATTTTCAGTCGCATTCGCAGGAATTTGTCGTGTCGCAACGTGTTTGAGGCATTCGTGTAATTAACAGCCGCGGGCGCAAGGATAATGTCAATTGACTTTGTCGCGACAGATCAATGTTTGAACAGAGGCCGCCAGGAGACAGCAGACGGGCACACACAACATGGAATTCCTGATAAAAATGCACGGCTGTAAGAAGACCTCAACAAGTGCTGAGGAAATCAGTTGGGAAATGACAGAAAGACTCTTGAATAAACCCAATTGATTGTGCGCTTCATTCGGCTTTCAATTAGCCTGAGCAAAGGCTTGTCTGATGATGATGATGCCACACCCATTTATGCCACTTGTTACCCACGCTCAATAGCTGCCCCACATAATTAGATTGGCCTTTGTGTCCGTTGGCCAACCCTTCGTTCCGTACTTTTGGCCATTTGCGTATCTTTACATAGTTAATAGAACGTAACGCTTGTCACACATGTAACCCAGCGAAAGTGGAGCCCAGCCCAGTCCAGTTCTCTAGTTCTGTAACTCTCGCTTTTGGACCCACGCCCAGCGGCCGCACATTGTTGCAGCTTGTGGCGTGTCCGAATGCAGCTGGCGAATTTTAAACATTTATTTTGTTTTACAATTTGTTGTGACAAAATGCAATTAATAGCAACGCGATTGCCATCGAGATTGACGGTTGCTCTACTCTATATAGCTGCGATTGTACAGTTAGTATGTTGGCCAAAAAAGCGACTCTAATGAATGAAGCTTGTGGCATGCCTTGGGGGCATCGTCATCCTCAACCTTTACCTCGAACTCCAGCACTACCACCAGAACTACCTTCAGCTCTACCTTATCGACACCGGCATCGGCATCGGCATCGGCATCGTCATCGCTGTTGTTATTACTTCATTAAAAGCGCATTAATAGCGATGCCGATGCCGACTGCTCTTCACTTGTTCGCTCCTCGATTTGTTTAAATCAATAATGAAAACAAGCAACAACAGCAACAAGCATCGAATATATCTCATCCGAAAGAGTCGAGAAACCGATCCCAGAGACAGCCTCAGCCCCAACAACCTCAGCCACTCGCACTCGCGCTCGCACAATGCCGATAAATTAGAAAATAATGCGCGCCCATTGTCCGATTGCTTTGTTTCATTTAAGCGCTTTTGTTGTTTCCCTGAAGAGCTTGGAGCACCGACTGCCCTCCGCCCCCGCCAACCCCCCGTATTCCACAAGAACTGCGCCCCATTCACCTCTGCCACTGGCGGCCGGTGGGAAGCGAAAATAAATAAATAAACAGCCAAAAATATCGAATCGAATATCGTTTTTAATGCTCTTTCCGTCAGTTGAGCTTTATGTTCATTCACAAATTTTGACACACATCGGCGAATTCTTCCAGTTTGAATCGAATATATGCCTTTTACATATTTTACATATGCAAACAAACGAATTCGAGTTGGAATTCGCCTTTTTTCCAAATTTAGAAAATCTTATTGTTGGCCCAAACTAGATTCTCCAGAGATAAGAATGTTAAGTATAATTTTATTATGATCCCTGAATCGAATTCTATTTGCATAACAACATGTTTGCGAGAACATGAATCTCAATAGTTTAAATGTTTTATTATATCTGAAATCGCTTTGTATGCCATTTGGAAAACAGAAAAATAAATTAATTGTGATCGACAAATTAAGTTGATGTTGAATAAACAGTATTTAGTTTTTAAAAGGCACTTTAGTTAGTTTATATAAGATCCGATGACAATGTGAAACGCCAAAGCGAAAAGAAAGCCCACTTCAGAGCTAACATATCTATATATGCTATACATCGATCTCTTTTGAGTTGACTCGAGGGTATCTCGGATCGCATCGCATCGCATTCGGCTTGTATATTTTATTTAACTAGTCCCGCGGCCTTTGTGCTACGCGTTTTCTGAATAAAGCTGATTACTCAAATTTGTGCTTTGTCTACGATTCGTCAAGGCATTGATGGGGCCTGCGGGACTGTGAGCTCTGTGAGCTCTGTGAGCTCTGTTCGCCAACTTAACGCCAAAATGTTATTAAATATTATTAGGGGCCAACAATGGGCTGCAATAATGTGGGCTCTGTCTTAAGAGCGAACCTATGCGGTCCGCTCCATTGTTGGTCTGGTCTTGGGCAGGGATTAGTTGGAATGCTCCAATGGGCCGCTCGTTCAGTCGTTTCATTCGTTTACAGTTATAATCCCTAAGCTATTGGCAGTTTCAACAGTTACAACAGCTGTGGCGTTTAACCCATTGAGGAGATCAAACCAGGCAGACAAACAGCCAACCCAGTTATCAATAAAAACTATTTTTGCTTCCATTTCTATTGCTATTTGTGTTTCCATTTTCCATTTGCTTTCTATCTGCTTTCTTTTCGGCTCTGTCGTCGCAACTTCGCAACGGCGCAACGGCGCAGCGGCAGCTGGCGCTCCATATCCGAACGGTTTCTGCCCATTGTCAGACGATGTGTTCCCAGTATCCGCATTCGCATTCCCTCTGGTCCTCCCTCGTCTGCGTCCGTTGGCCGCCGCCGCTGTACGGGTTATTTGTTTGGCCAGTTCTGTAAGCAGTTTAGAGCCTGCATTTCCGTTTTGTTGCCAAAAATGTAAACAGTTTGCATTGTGCGTAATCCCCGCCTGCACGACTGCGTTATGTAATCCAGTCAGTCAGTCAGTCGAGTAAACGAGGAGTTAATTATGTCATAATAGCTCAGATCTGGCGGGGATTCCACAACAACAACAACAACAACAGCAACTACAATCAACAATTGCCAGTTGTTAAGCTCTGTTTGCCGTCTCTGTGCCCGGGTACTCGCATTGTGCCAGTTGTTTTGATTGTCAGCACACGCCGTGCCGTTGGAGCCGCATCTGTGGATCAACTCTTGGACAGCTGTCTCGTTACCTCTCTCTCTCTCTCTCTGTCTAACTCTTTCTCTTTGTGAGTCTCTTCTCTCTCTCTCCCTCTCTGACAATGCTCGGGGCTCTTGAAAGCGTGCCTTAATCACAGCACCAGCAAATCGCATATCAAGTCCATTTCCTGCCATTGTTGATTTTTTTAACCAAAATAATACCAACTTTGTTTGCTCAACATTTATGGAATAACGGCTTATTCTGAATTTCAATATAAGACCACGATCTTTAACAATATCTATGAATCTGTATGGAAGAAGATATATAATAATTATTTAAATAATGATGTGAATATGCATATAACTAATTCGCTGAACAATCATATTGATTTCTCTAAATTTGATCAATTAATATTATCTATCTATTATTTATTTTATTCAAAGGATGTCCTATTAACTATAAATATTTATTTAAATATACTTTTTTATACGTTTCTTCATTTTACAAGATTAATTTTTCAAGATTTTCTGAATTTTCATATTTTTGTGGATATTTTGTTTCAGAATAAAGAAACTTATATGCATACAATTATACATTTTTGTATATACGAAAGACTCTTTTAAAAATGAAAATAAAAGAGAAATAAACACATAAAGTTGAGCCTGTAATGCAATGTAATTAACATAGCCAATTAAAGCAAAGAATTTATTTATTATTTTATGCAATTTTTACTTAGAACTATTGTCAGTCTCCAGTGAACGGAATACAATTTATCGACATTCAACTGTGTACAGTAAACTACCTATAGTATACAAATATTCATTCCTTAACTCACTCTAAAAGAACACACCAATTTTAAGCGTTACTTAGCTTTATTTCAAGCGATTAAATGCTCATATTTATTTATGAAGAATAACCACACTCATCTTCATCAGCATCAAAGGCCCCTTTGAAACACAGCCACACAATACAGAAGTGACAAATTTTTAACAAATTAATAATAAAAAATTAAATTATCGGCGCGAAACACCCGCAGCCACCTCAACCACCGCTGTCGGGTCGGTGGTTGGCAGCTGAGCACCACAAATCAAAGGCAGACAAAAGAGAAAAGAGATGAGAGCTACTTAGACAATGGTTGGGCGGTTGAGTGGTGAGCGGTGAGTGGCGAGTGGTGAGCGGGTGGGTTAGGTGGTGCCTCTAGTTGAGTGGCTCGAAACACGCTAATAAAATACAAATTGACGATAAAATTATTACAAATTTATGCAAATATTTGCAGCTAGCGACGTAAAATCTGCCACCCCAACTCCAACCCAGCAAATTAATGGGCAAACACTTGAGGCTTGCCAGGGGCAGGGGGAGAGGGGGGTTCGGGGTGACTATCTGATGCCCTGGTGGTGCTAGTGGTGGTGGTTAGCTCATGATTTGGGCAATAATTTATACGCCAATGCTCACGCGGATGCGAAATGTCCTGCTGCGCGTAAACAGGAAACAAATTACGCTCGAGAGCAGTTATGAAATTCCATAAAGGCCGACGCGCCTTGGCACTGCTACGCTCCTCATGCTCCTGATCATCCTCTTGCTCATCCTCATCGTCGGCCACATCATCTGACTGGACAGGAACAATAATGCATTAGACAGCCACATTTATCGTCGCACAGGATGCGCTGCCAAGGATGCGGCTGCCAGAAGATGAGCCCACTGCCCACTGACAATGGCTGCAGGCTTAGCGGCGGGCGTTCCATCTAATGCCGCCAGCACGTGGAGACCCATGCGAACAGGATGCGCCGCACCTCAAATCCGTCCAGGCCATTGTCATGTGAACCGTGGACGCCTGCCAGCAGCCTTAACCCCTTGATCAGCGAACCGCGCAGAGCTTTTCCCCTCTCCATTCGAAATGTCGAGCTACAAAGGAGAATTTTTAAAATTTAATCACATTTGCTAGAGCTATTCTATTATTCTTATTTTAAGCACTTGCATTATATTTTAGTCTGTAATTAAATATCTGCTCAACTCTTTTTCTCTGGCTCTGCTCTTTGGCTTAAGTGCTTTGGCACTCGGCAGGCACCACCGCACCACACGGACGTCCAGTTGCTGCTCATCAATCGTTGTCAGCCGCCACAGAGGGTTGTGCCAGACAACCACAGCAAAGACCACAGCGGTGGCTACTCTCGCTGTTGTTGTTGTTGTTGTTGCTGTTGTTGATGGTGTTGATGGTGTTGTTGACGTCGCTTCGGCTTTGGCTTGACAAATGAAATGTCTCGCACCTAATCAAATTTTGTTCAACTGAATGCGCCTCGCAGTTTCCGCTGCTTATTATGCAAATGCCAAAGACGAGGCTCCTGTTCCTGCTCCTGCTCCTGCTGCTGTTGCTGCTGCTGCTGCTGCTTTTCCTGTTGCCGCACGCAAATCACTCGCATCGTGTTGCAAATTTATCATCATTTAATTTCCATTTGGCGTCGTGCCATGTTAATGACGTTGTTGACATCACTCGAGAGCGCGTCTCGAGTCTCTCCACTGAGCAGAGCTGGCGAATCGCTGTTATCCTTTTACCTTTTACCTTTTACCACTGCTGCAGTTGCTCGCTGCATTTGCCTTTTGCCGCTTGCCGTTTGCTTTGACGCGCCTTGACAAATTATGTCCCAGTTGGCATCGCGCATACGCCTCGTGGGCCGCCCTCAATGCTCAGTGCACAGTGCTCGATGCTCGGTTGCTCATTTGCCTAAGTGCGCTGTGTGTAGAGGCTTTTAATTAATTGTTAGCAGCGACTTATTGACGGTCTGGTTGGTTAGCTCGGTTGCCCATAACAACAACAACAGCAACAACAACAAATACGGCAACGACAAAAAATGTCAAACTAGCACTTAAAAGCCGCCACGCTTTGCTACTTGTCAACCACGCGACATCCCCAACAATATGCTTTACGTCCAGACCGAAACTCAAGTTTCAAGACCCCAGGAAATTACACTAGACAACAAAAGTGCATACGAAACTATTATATATCGAACTAGGCATATCGAACCCAAATGGGAGTTTGAATATTTTTGTAATATTTCATCCATTATAATTACATTTGTTAAACATTTTTCTTCACTTATTTTGTTGGTCAGTGCTGCGCAAACCATCCCCTGTGCATTGGAAAATATGAAACAGTTTGACAAAAGCAACCACCCACAAATTAGGCTGTGCCACCAGACGCAGGGCGGACATCGTACTCCTGCTGCGGCTTCAATTCCAGCTCCTGCTCCTCCCACACAGTCGCCATATTGGCCAGAGGTCTGCGACAGCCGCAGAGCGGGAAGGCGGCAGTCCGCCAACGCGAATGCAAACGCCACTGGCAATCTGCCTCTTGACCCCTTTGCAGAGCGCGACATTTATGGCATTTAGCCTTCCGCGTAAAAACGATATGTTGCAGTCGACCTCGCGGCAATTGTTGTAGCGAATTGTATCACCTTTATGCTAATCCGTCTCGCTAATCCGCCGGATTAGCGATTCGCTTAAAAAAACAGACGGCAACAAAGCAAAAACAATTTGGAAAATCGACGAAGACCAGACATCGAGCAGCAGCGACGTCGCGAAGGACAATATCTGTGTGTGTGCCTCTGTGGTTAATCCGGGTCCCGAAGTGCCATCGGGACAGGTAAAACAAAAAGCAGAGAGAAAAAACTGAAGCAAAATAAAGAAATAAAGCACCTAACAATCCCGCCGCATTGCACACTCCTTTTGCTTTCCGGCGACGCAGACGCTAATCCGCCAATAAAGTCTTAAAAAAAGAAAATATTGCTGCGATTTGTTTTTGTCGCATCGTCCTTTGTCCAGACCCTCGTCCTTTGTCTTGCAAAATTATTTTCGTACACAAATCGCAGAAACAGGGCTATATACTTAAAACACAAGTAGGTACGGCGTACACTATTTAATCCGCAGTCATAAACGTAGATATATTTTTAGCTCGTTTAACTGCCCCTATGGAGTTGGATGAGCAGAAGGTGTGATAAGAAGACGGGACTTAGGAATTCAGATTATATATAATGGGAGTCTAAATTGATTTATTCATTGATGAGATAATCGAGTTAGATAATGAGATAAGTTACTTATATATCTTACATTATGATAGATTATATTAGAGTATAAATCGATAATAATAGCAATTGAAATCTTAAGCTTCAATGCAACCTGCAATCTTAAAATCCATAATTTAAAATATAATTTAGTACATGATTATATATCCATTTTGTCTATGTTTAATGCTGAATACATTCTAATTACCTAGAACGAATTAATTCCAGGCACAATCAATTATTATAATATTATATAATCAATTTCCAATTACTATTTTAATAAGTCAAAGGACTTCAGAATCATGCAGCTCTCATATTTAATCCCCTAATTAGATTATATGAAGATATTTACAAATAAAGTTTCTATTTTAATAGTCGGATATAATCTCTCTGCAACCCCCTCTCTCACCATTGTCAGTCTGCAGCGATTTTGTGACTCCTTACCTGAGAGCGATTTGAATTTTGAACTTGAGTCCGACCGTAACTTAACCTAAAATTCATTCCTTATATAATTATTCAATATCACGTCAATGCTAAGTAAATATTTATGGAATTTATATCGAGAGGAGAATGATATAAGAATGAAGAGAGACACGCTGTTGGAACAACACCAACAACGGCAATAACAATGCCTATAATAACAACAATAATCAATATTTGATATTTTAACACATTTACAAACACTCACACTCGCATTCCCTCACACTCACGCTTGCTCTCTCACTCTCCCTGTCTCGCTCTCTACCGCACTCTCTCTATGTCAGATCGCAGCACAGCTTGTATAAGCTGGAAAACAATGCCATTGGTTTTATTAATGACCGCAATTATTCTTATTATTATTGCAAGTTAAGATAGAAAAGGAAAAAAAATAAAAACTGAAAACTCGTTGATTTCATCGATGGACGAGGTCTATGGAGATCTATGGATCTGCTTGCCGTCTAAAATTTCAATGGAATCGGCCCCCTGTTGCGGCCCCAAAAACAAAGGCCTCCTCATAGCAGTTGACTTCGACTCTGGCGACCTTTGTTGGTCATCTTCGTATACCCTAGATCATTGTTAGCCAAGGCGCAAAATAAACAGCACATTAATCAATAGAAATTAATACAACGCCAAATAGTTGTATAAATCCTAAAATATTTCAGTGTTTGCAAATCAAATTAAAGTTTTCATGCAACAACAAACAGTCTCTCTATGTTAGATGTATGTATATTTCGTATACAACATGAGAAACAAGTGGAGGCAAGGTTAACATTGCAAGATCTCCGAATCCTATAGTCATATATAAGATATATGTATGTATATAAATATAGAGTTGGGATAGCACACTCTTAAATTCTTAAAAGTTTATTTATCAGTGGAGCTATAGTCCCACATTGATTTCCTATCGACATACATTTTATTGCTCCCTAAGCCCGAAATTGTTATCTGCATAATTTCTACAAAGAATCTTTTAAACAAGTTTCAATTCAGTGTATCCCTAGCCATATTTAAAAACCAATAGAAATAAATGAAACTAAAATTTTATTATATATGTATAATGGTCATTCATTTCTGATGTATATATTATTCATTCTATCTCTTAGACATCCATATTTATAAACATAAAATCCGCATATTCTTTTATATTTATATATATCATATTTGCTGACAACATCTAGTAAAGAAGTCGTAAATATTTTCATACTAAATGAGATTATCATTTCGTTTTGTATTTTCTACAAGTTTAACCCATACAGATATATATTTATATATCCAGTAATGGATTTATAAATAGGCATTTACCAAATTTGTTTAGTATTTCGCTGTCTGAAAAAGAAAAAGAACAAGACTTGAGTTTCTGTTGAGTGTTTTTATCATTTTAATAAATGTTGTTTTTATTCATTTTTAAATATTTTGCATTTCCTTAAACATTACGCTTTTGTTTTTATTTTAATTTTAATACAATTAATAATACATTTATGAATATGTTTTGTTTTGTGTGTGTTTTTATTTATTTTTATGTTTTTCATTCCATTGTTTGGATGGTGTCTTTAGTCTATAACGAATTCACGTGATATTTACAATTTGAGTTAGGGGCACAATACTCGTAACTAGGATATGAGGATGGTGCTGGCAAAAACAACAAGGAGCACACTCTTAGAACTAAATAAAATTAATTTACAATTAGGTTTCGCTTTCGGTTTAGTGACAATAAATTATAGACAATATTATTACATAAAGTTTAGGTAATACATATACAAATGCACACACATATATGCATGCCCATCTGCATACATTATTGGCTAGGAATGTTTCTTATGTTATGTCCTCGATCTTGCGCAAAGATTGTACTAGAGTTTTGCGAGCGTTGCTTCATAGAGGGCGAGAAATACAATGATAGAGAACTACTAGATTGTAATTGGCTTACATAGAGCTTTTAAAGATTTAAAACCAGTTGGATCACTTTGGGAACGCGTCAACAATGCAAATTGTACTTTACTCTGGGACAGTGCGGTCCGCCCAATCTGCCTAATATAGCACTGGCACCGGCCGCCTCAGGGCGCTGTCCATTGAGCCGTCCATGCCGTTGGGCGTGATGGTGCCGGGTGAGGAGCCCGGCGAGGATGTCGAGGATGAGGTGTAGAGTCCGGCGGCGGCGGCGTTCGCGGAGTGGGCGGCATACAGCGAGGGCGCCGAGATGCCCGAATAGATGCCGGAGTAGAAGCTGCTCAACGAGGTGGGCGGCAACTGTGACGCTTGCTGCGCCTCCAGGTGTTTGTGCGTCTGGTTGTTGGCCGCCGCGCTCTGGTGCAGCTTCGACAGCGCCAACGGATCAAAGCCGGTGAAGTAGGGCACTGGGTACGGCTGATCGAGATGGTGTGAGGGTGCGAAATACGGCGGCAGCTGGTGGAAGGGATTGTAGCCACCGCCCGCTGGACCAGCGCCAGCTGCTCCCAGCTTCTGTTGTGCCATATTCATGTTCATATTCATGTTCATGTTCATGTTCATGTTCATGTTGCTCTGCATCTGGAGTGCGCCCTGGGGCCCTGAGGCCAGTGGGTTCTTGGGCTTGCGACGTGGGCGATACTTGTAGTCCGGATGCTCCTTCATGTGCAGCGCACGCAGGCGCTTGGCCTCGTCAATGAAAGGACGCTTCTCCGACTCCGCGAGCAGCTTCCATTCGGCGCCCAGACGTTTCGAGATTTCGGAATTGTGCATCTTGGGGTTATCCTTGGCGATTTGACGACGCTGCAGACGCGACCAAACCATGAATGCGTTCATCGGACGCTTGATGTGGCCCTCCTGGCCAGGCGACGTGGCCAAGCTGTGCATGGAGCTGTTGCCAGCCCCAGAGCCCACGCCCGAGCCGTGTGTACCCATGCCCAGGCCGCCGCCCATGCCACTGCTGCCCAAGCTGCTCTGGCTGCCCAAGCTGCCGGCGGAGCCAATGGAACTGTTGGGTGAAAGGGTCTGCTGAGCAGCCACGGCGTTGTGCATGTGGTGCGCCATGTGGTGACTCATGTTGTTGGCTGCTTGACTGCTGACACCGCCTGGACCGCCGCCCGGGGATCCGCCCATGGCTGCTAGACTAGCGGCCAATCCACCGCTCTGTGAGTAGTGCAATACGCGCTTAATATCCATGTCCATGCTGGGGCTGAGCTGGGCATTGCCCAGGCCCTGGGAAGCATAGTCGCCAGGGGAGGGTAGCTCCAAGCCCTGACCGGCGCCCAAATGGAAGCCGTAGTTGGGATGTGATGATAATGTGGCCATTATATGTTCGTTTATCACTTGATATTGTATGGAATAAATGTTCACTCTGTTTGCGTTCTTGTTCTTCTCTTGTTTGTCACTTCACTGTATTCACAATGTATGTAACTGCTTTTATTATATTCTTTCTTTTTTCAGTATGGTGTTCAGTCAACTGCAATGTCGATAGTGCGTCTCTTTGGGCTTCGCAGTTTCTGTTGCTGTTGCTGTCGATATTGCTCTTGCTGCTGCTTCTGTTCGGCTCAACAGCTACACACTGACTGATTTGTCTGCGCAATAATTGAGACTGACACGACTACAGTCAAATCCAGTTTTCTGTTATGCCCGCAGAGGCCGTTCGCTCTCACACTCTCTTTCTCTCTCTCGCGACGGCGAACGACGAACCGAACGGCAAACTGCGAACGACAACCAACCCCCTGCGCAGGTAGATTGTGTGTGCGAGCGAGATGCCCACTGATGGTTGCCTTCTGCACGTACGATACCTGGGCTAGCTAGCTCTGTGCTTGCTTGCTCTTGCTCTCTCTCCCTTTCACTCTTTTGCTCTCTGTTGGTGCTGCATTGTTACGCTGCTTGTTGGCTTTGTTCCATTGGCTCCTTTATTTCGGCTGCCTTGTTAGTTGTAGTTGTTGCCCATTGAGGGGTGTGTTCAATAGAAAGACTGAATAGCAGCAACAACAACGACGACAATAACAGCTCGCTCACTGTTCGGCTCGGTTCGTGTCTGGTCGCCTGCCTTGTTAGTAGTTTTTGACTGCGCTGCTCCCATTTTTTGCCGCAGCGACCTCATTTGGAGCACCCGCACTCCTGTATTGCGCTCCTACGCTACACTCACTCTCCCTATCTCTCTCTCTGTCCCTCTCACTCTCTCTCTCTCTCTCTCTCTAAAATTGCATTGATTTTTCGCATACAGTGGGCACACAATTTCCGTTATTGTTTCGCCTGGCGCTGCACTTCCGCGGCATGTATTGTTGTTTGTCCGAAGAGAGCTTCGGCAGTGTGAGAGCCAAGCATATACGCTCAGAGAGTGCGCTTATGATTCTGTGTGCGTATGACTATATATGTACGTGTGTGTGTGCGTGGCCCGTTGGCTTTACCTTTTCAGCCAATCATAATGGCGACTTGGTGTGAATTTTTGTATACCCTGGCCATTGTGGGTGTCTGTGTTGCTCTCTGTTCTATATACAAGCCGCATGTGTATTGTGAGTGGGCAAATCTGTATATATGAGTGGGAGAGTGTGTCTGTGTGTCTGTGTGTGGGTGTGTTTGTGTTTCATGTATATGTGTGAAAAGCACATTTTAGTTTGTGAAAAGGACATGGAAACACGCTTTCCATTCTATGGCGTTGTTCGTTTCTTTCTATTTCGCGCTCGAAAGGATATTACTGCAATTATTTACTTATTTGGTAAAGAAAAGTGGAAAAGCAAAAGCGACACAATGCACCACACAACACAATTACAAAACGAGAGACGAGAGATGAGAGTCGAGAGAAAGACGCACTGAATGGCTAGCCAAATTTATATAAGTGTGCACGTACATAAAGTGTACCTATATGCATGACCATGTTTGTATGGGTGCCTACACGTGGGTGAGAGTGAGAGGAAAGTACCTCTCCCTCCCTCTCTCTCTCTCTCTTCGTTTGGCTACACAATGCGCAAAGTTAAAAGGAATAAAAATACACACAAAATGAAGTGTTTTTCTTGGCTGCAAAGGGAAGGAGTACAATATGCTCTTGCTGATAATCAATTATAATAAGTAGCGTAGTATTAAGTATCTAAGTATCTATATTTCATAGAATAGTCATGTCTTGTTCATATCTCTATTACCGAATCAATAAAGCTGTTAGTGCTATATTCAATAAAATTAAAGTAAGAGTTGGAGTCCTCTTGTTTGCATTCTACGTATGCCCATTTTTCGTATGAGTATGCATAAATATGTGACCAACCATACTATAATACACATATTATCAGACCTTAGTTGAGCCGAAGGAAAAACTAGCGAAATAGACACTTTTCTACCCTGTTATTACAGAATTATTTTCAAGCCAATATACCCAAAGCGGCCTTTATCCAACAGGGTATAAAAAGCTTTCAGCATTTCCTTTGTGTTGCTCACCGAAAAAAGCAGAAAAAAGAATTTATATAAAAATGGAAAGAAAAAAACTTGATGTGTTGTGTAATGGAAAAAGTTTTGTTCAGCTAGCGTTTTGCTTTCTATCCATTCTACTTTTCACTTAGCAATGGAATACACACACAGAGCGAGTGGATGAAGGAGACACAAAGAGAGAGGACGAGCGAGAGGGAGCTCCAACTAGGATAGTGGTAGAAAGGAAGACAGACTTTTGCTTTTTGCCATACGCATCTCGCATTTAGTATTCAAATGTTGCCATGGGCTTTTGTTATGCTTGCAAGGAAGGAAGGAAGGAAGGACGAGGTGCCGGAGAATAGTTTTGATATTTTTTCTGTATGTGTGTTTGGGTGTGTGTGTGTGTAGGGATAGCGACAAAGCCAGTCAGGTGTTATATGTACTTATGAGCACTCAATTCGAAATGAGAACAAGTAGAATCAACAGTTCTGTAATTATGAAATCCATTATGGAAAGTCTAACCCTAACCCGTTGAAAGGACTCGTCTGCCTTTCTCTGCCTGCATTCAATCCGCTCTCTATTATTCATTCTCCTTTTTACATTAAATCCCGAGAGTCGCGCATTTCATTGTTTGCCATCTGTTGTTGTTGTTGACATTGTTGTTGTTGTCATTGTGAATTCTTCAATTGTGAATTGGGGCTCTGACTCGGGCTCTGGCTCTGGCTCTGATTCTGGGTTGGCTATATATTTGTATACGTCTGTATAGCATAGCCAGCCAAACAATTCGCTTTTTCATTTTTCATTTTTAAATTAAATTCTCGAACAATGCGGCCAAATGTGATAAATACAATGATTATAATGAGATCATAAAGATAAATACAATCGAAACAAAGGGCACAGCTTTGCCAGACTTTAATGTCAATTAAATGAGGTTAAATTGTGTTTGCTTTTTGTGAATTGATTGAATTGTCTCCAATAATCGAATTGCGTTCAAAGTGTTATTTAATTGCTATTTACTTAACTCACATATGGGTCCACATGACTGTACGACCATAGAGCATACCCAGCACCTGGCTAACAGAACATTTGGGTAGATTTGTTATTTTTCCTTTCCGCTTCCAGATCCAACTGCAGTTAACTTACATTTTCTCACGTAGCTGGCAGCCGACGCATCCTTTGTTCAGTTCGCATATTCCATTTCCCACTGTCCATTTCCCAGCGCCCCCAACACACATACACATTTGATTACAATTTCCTAGACGTACGTGTCCATTTGATTACTTCACAGATTTTGCGCTTTTCACGTGTCATTCTAGTTAAGAGCATTTTGCATGCACACGAAATTCAAAGATTTTTCTTTAACATTTTCATTTTTTGCGTGAAAAAAAAAATATTATGTGTCTTTATAGGACTGTGATAAATGTTAGATGGAATAGAATTTACAAGGAAAATTACACTTTAGTTTAAAATAAAGATAAATAAGTAAAGCTATATAAAATAATAATAATATGAATATTACATAAAATGATTATCCCTAGGGACTCATATTTGATATTCTCTGAAAGGATTCATTAATTGTCATCTTGTCTGGATACAAAAAGTGAACATATAGTCGAGCCATAACTAACTCTTCGGCTCATCCCATTAGATCTAAATAGTCGGGCGATAAACAATAGAAGAGAGACGCAATGGAACCCACAGTTGGAACGCTTACATGTGCCAGGGCGACTTCCGTTCGGGTTCACCTGATTTGACCAGGTCGAATCGCTGCTGCCGCTGAGCAATTGTCACTGGCATTGTCCTGGCTGCAGCATCTCCTGGCTGCAGCGTCCCTTTGTCATCCTCCTTTGTTCGGGAATTCAACGGAACTCGAATTGTGTGTGTTGTCCAACGCTGCAAATTGTTTCAGCAATGCCAAAGACAACAACAACAGTACACAAAAAAATACAAATAAAAATAATGATAAATAAAATACAATAATAAATGGGCGAGTGTGTCGCAGTTGCAGCACTTCCGGCCAGCAAGGAAATGGAAATGCGTTACCCAGAAGTAGCCAGACAATTAACCTCTTCCACAATAAACAAACTACATTTCACAATTTACAATATTCAATTTGCGGCATTTGGGCAAAGGATAAGCTGAATAAACGTTGGCCAAAACATGTGTAAGCCCACATGTAACGCCTCGGAAGTCAGCCTCAGCAGCCCCTTCTTCGGCAGTTGCCAAGTGTGAGAATCTGTGAGAAGTTCTCGCCATGAATGGCTGGGAAAATGGCAGTGGTAATGCAATTGAGGAGCTGTCAGAGCGTAGGATATCGATGGCTCTCATAATGCATGCTCGATTTGCGCTCATTAGGTGCCCAGCGGAACGCCGCATGTGCTCCGCTTCCCCACCAACCCCGCCACAACTAGATGTCATAACAGATTAACTAAGGAACGCTCCTGATATGCGCGAAGCGATTCCCGATTCGATTGTTCACCTGGCAGACCGACAGAAAAAGCCCACAGCCAGAGCCAAAGCCAAAGCCAAAGCCGAAGCCCAGCCACTTGGCTAAACGACGTTAATTTCTCAATCAGCCAAAGATGCGAAAGAGAAAAGAAAAGTAAAGGGTTGCAGTCAAATGACGAGCCTCGGCGCAACGAAGCCAAGGCCCACTTCATAATGCGGAATTCATCTTAAGTTTGCCATGTAATCGAAACGGGCCACTTAAGAGCTGACTGACTACTTGAGCAAATTTCTATATTTCTATATTTCTTCATTTCATTATTTCTTTATAATTTTTGCATACAGCACGCTGGAGGTATTTGTGTTCTCGGGGCCATTCTTAGGGGTTGGCCGGCCTGCCTTCTGGAGTGCTTTGGTACGTCTAATTATTGTTGTCGCTCGACCCGAAAACGTCGCCAGCCGAAGAGCCCACTCAATGCGACTTTTGAAGTGCAGTTCAGTCGCGCGATTTCCTCGGAACGTCATATCGACGCAGCCGAATCCCACGGTGTGTGTTTACGACCAACAAGCACAGTTGGAACGAATCGGAGCCGGGCGAAAATCCACAGAATTAGCTGCCCGATGAAAAAATAAAGTGTCAAAATTCTGTGGTCCTGCGGTCGCCTCGGGCCAACATCATCGCCGTTCACGTTGTTTTGGGTAGGCGTGCGAGGGCGTGGCCCAGCAGCCAAATGAGGCTCAGGCACGGCACACGGTGAGGCCTGTCACTGGCAGCTGCCAAACCCCAGATGCACGAAGTTTAAGCCAAAGTGTTGACAGGCTGCTAAACGCTTTGATATGTCTATAATTATACCCTGTATTGGGTTAGAGTGGCGGGCATAATGTACTAAGTATTGAGAATGACGTGGCAAAACCACGAATCATTTCGATTTTCTGTAATATACCCTGTAGTGGGTGAAGAAGTGTACTTAAGACAGTGAATCGATTGATTGTCAGACTAAATAAAATATATGAAATAATACTAATAAGACTAAGTCAAGACAGATACTACTATCAAAATCATTCTTATTTTCAAAATTGATCTATTTACTAGTGATATACCCTGCCAAATACAGTAAAACACTTGAAAAAGTTACGTAAAATACCAAACAACAAATACTACCAAGAACGTAGGCATATCACTCTTCTGTTATATACCCTGTAGTGGACGACAGTAGTTGGCTTGTAGTTGTAAATTGACTGAAACACAGTTTATTTATATTATTTACATATGTATATATAATATATATTATATTATATATCATATATGTATATATTCTATTCCAACTCCATCAGCTTCTATACACTTAGGCACATACAACGCCTGCAGTCGCGCATACCCGATAGCTGTCTGCCTGCCCGCTTTGCTGTGGCTTCTTGTAATTAATTTTCACTCATTTGGCAAATGGGTTTGGGGCGTATTTGAAAGTCAAAGAGTTTTATTGCGCGTGTTTAATGCCATCAAAGATCAAAGTAACATTTTTAGCGATGGGAAAACGGTTTGACGCCTTTGCAATACGCCTTTTATTCTATGCCATACTAACCTAGCCGCACCTGCTCCCCTCCCCCGCCCTCACTCATCCCATGGCTACGTTTATTTATTTGTGTGTTTCCTTTTGAATGCTGGAATTTTTAATGCAACTTTTGATTGTGTTGCGTATTTTCACTCAAGTGATTTGATTTTGCGAATTGAATTTATTTCAGTTGGCTCTTAAGTAAGTATGCATACCGCGTACCTTACATCGCCTTTCAGTCTATCAGCTAGTCAGTCAGTCAGTCAGTCCGTCAGTCAATCAGTCAGCAAGTCAGCCATTGCCTTCTTGTGGGCTATGTTTGTTTAGCGTCTCCCGCGAGACTCAAGTGGCAAAACATTATTTTGTTCAGGAAATTCAATTAAAACTTTGCGGTTTTTTGTTAACACCCCCGCAAATAAAACCTCAAGTGGTTCCCAATCAAAGCGAAGCGTATTCGGACTGTCAGACTGATGGAGGGAGACAGAGAGAGAGAGAGAGAGGGAATGGAAGGTGAGTTCAGCAATAGAGCGTAATATGAATGTATTTTAGATTTGAAGTGGCCAATATGCCAGAAACCCTCCTAGCCGTAGCTTGTCTATGGCTACATTTACAGACTACATAATAGATTCTTCTTAGACTGTAAATAGTATGTACAAGTTATTATAACTAGGTGATAGATTGGATCCCTTACTGGAAGATCTTCCTTATAAACTAAACTAACTGAAACTAATATACAATGTAGGGCAGAAGTAATTGAAGTAATTGAAAACGCAATAACCACAGGAAATATCGCTATTTGGACGTAGCACTTAAAAAGTAAACAAACGTATACAGCTATACGAAAATCGAAAATCGCCAAGCCCCGATGCAATTTACTCCTCAAAAGATAGGGTTATTCAATGAATGGAGCATTTCCAAATGTTTTAAGCATTTCTGACTCCATTTCATAGGGTTTATTGCAGTCACGGTTAAGGAGTGCACTGAATTCTGTGTGGCCTATATCATTTTTTGATGGTATAAATTCTAATGAAACAAAATAAATGTTTGGCAACCGTAAAAAGAGCTTTTCATCAAACGAAATTGCAGCAAAAGAATATCGGATAACTACTTTTCCTCCATTTGGTAAATAAATACAAATATGCTCTATAATTAATATACCTAATTGGTTATGATCTTACATGATGCAAGTGATCCTCGAGTCGGCAAGGAATCTTTCTTAACAAGAACTCACAATAAATTCAAGTTTGAGCAAAGTCAGGACGTTATATCCAAATAATTTGAGCGATTATTCACAGTATGTGCAAATGACAAAATCAACTACTATCAGACCCCTAGGAACTAAGTATTAAATGTGCCTTTTGTGATCCTTGTTTAGTCATATATCACAGTCCCACGCACACACAAGCCCTTTGCTTAGAAGTTAGAGCCGAAACGCAAACAGAAGTTAACAAAGGTCAAGCGAATCGAACTCTGATTCATCATTGAGCAACCCTTGCAATTTTCACCCACTCACCCACACACATGCCCACACACCCACTCCACCTAAGGGCTGTCAAAATAAATTGCAAGCTTTTTTTCTTTTTGCTTTTTTCTTCGTTATTTGCATAAATAATTTACTTTAAATAAACTCGAAGAGCGCTTGAAACTTAGCAAAGCTCAAGGTGAGGCGAGGCGGGGCAGCTCACCTGGGACTGCTGGGCCATAATTCTTGTTTAAATGGACCATTGATTTGAATACTTTTTGCATTTTCATTTCTTTCTTCTCGTTGGCTGCCGAGAAAGTCCCAAAGGAATTTCCTTTAGATTCGTCAAGTGTGCGACAGGAGCAAAAGAACAAACGCAAACAATTGCGATAGTTAGTTTAAGTAAAAGGGACAAGCCCACAAAAAGCACAGAGCAAGGAGAAGAAAGAAAAAATGAAATAGAAAACGGAATATGGAAAATGGAAAATGGAAAAGCAATCATCGGCCCACGACTGCCGCATTTAAAAGTCATTTGCAACGCCCCTCGCAAGCCTCGCTAAACGGATCTCATAAACCTCGATTTTCCGGGAATGGTTTTTATTGTTTTACAATGTTTGTGTGCGTGAGTAATTAAACAGTTTCGCCAACTTTCTCGGCCAGGCCGAGCTGCAGTTTTTACCCGAGTCACAATTTTACGACTGGGAAATTAACAAGCACCAAGATCGAGAGATCTTAACAGCCAACTTTTATGGACATGGCAAAACTCGCACGGTTGTTCTTGGCCTGGCAAACGCCGCGCCAGGGAGGTCACACAGGAACCTTGCTAAAAAAATAAGAATAATAACGAAAGAAAGAGGAAAGAATGAGGCGCACATAAAGAAATAAAATAATATCATAAATATTTTTAGGAACACACAAAAGGAAGTGGGCGTTGTTTGCACCCAACTAAAGATTCGAGGCCCATTGCCAGCTGCCCCATTAGCGGGCACAAAGGAGGCCCAACAAAGGTCCTGGCGACGTTGCTGGCAAAACATGTGATTAAATTGTCGCTTACAACGAATTCGACACCTCGCCTCGCCGTGCCAGCGGACTCTATAATTACGCCGACTCTACGAGAGAGAGAGAGAGAGAGAGAGGCAGAGGGAAGGAATCAAATGCCTAACAATAAGTGAAGGAGAGTCTAAAGCCAATCCAGATCTGGGAAACTTTTGGTGTGACATATTCAAATCAGGAACGACTAAACCTTTGTTGTGATCGGCAAGGGTTGCCACCATATCATTATCGCCGCTCGCCGCGCTGTGGTGCCCATTGTGCGACCGCAGCTCAAGGGCTGTAGCTGCCAACGTTTCCCAGCAGCACGGCCCAAGCTGACCAAAACAGCTACACTGCAACAAAATTGCCAAACTCCCTCAATCAATTACAGACATTGCAAAAGAAAGGGTAGTTCTTACTATGAGTAATTAGAAACAGTCGGGCGTTACCAACTGCAGAATACTCATCCACCGACCTTAAATTTAGATTGCCTCTAAATTATGTAATTCAAATAATTTCTTGAATCTTTGTCGGTTGTAAGATATACATTTAAGTATATATTTGCTATAAATTTTTGATATTTGCTTATCAGGGAAAGCATTCATTACTAATTTTAATCCAACCCTGCAAATATTAGTTTTATTTATTACTCTATTATTCTATTCTACACAGAACTAATATACTCAGCTCGCTAGCTTGAATGAGTATAACATGCATACTGTTTTTTTGCAGTGTATAAAAAGTTTCGCGCTGGCACAGCATGTCCTAAATTGCTCTATTCAGACGCAATTAGAGTCAAGCTGGGTAGCTGAGCAGGCAAGGCTTGCAGACTCGAGAGCTGGATCGCTGCTTCGTTTTTGTTTTTTAACACTTTCAATAGCTGCAACACTGAACAGTTTAAGGATAATGCCTACAGAGATCCTTTCTGTTGCACAACAATATGGAGTAAACGTTTCCGGTGCCTGCGATTCTTGTTTTACTTTTTTTTCGTTTCTTTTTTTGCAAAAGGATCCCACGCGGAAGACAGCATCGATCGTTGATCTTGATATCGATGCATGGCCTATCGCTAATGGCCATTGTCTGGCCGCACTTGCGCATGCGTAGGGCAGGTAGAGGCACAATGAAAGGTGTCGAGGGCCCCCGTAAATCTGTTGCTACAATTTCAATTACGTAATCAAGATGCCGACGATATGCGCATGACAAGAGCCTTGTTGTTGGTCTCTTTGTGCCAAGCGATAAGCGGATGTTCCCAAGGATGCATGGAGCATACGCTAAAGAACCAACACCCGCCTCTGGCCATTGAAGCGGATTTATTGGCCAGACGTCCATAATAAAAACGGTTATTATCATTCAAATGTCGCATTATTGGCACCCTCTATGACGCGTCGCGCTAGTTTGTGTTTGCGATGTCGTAAAGCCGAGTTTTACGAGGCGCATTTAAATTAGCGTTAAGTTCAGCAATGGGTTGGGGTTGAAACGGCTCGTAGACTAAACATTTATTGCACAATGTGAACAAAATTTGAACAGCACAGCGAAGAGCGAAGCGTTCGATTCAATAAAACTTGAACTAGCTAAGCGGGGCATCGACAGGGAGCCGATTCACAAATTGGATTGCTCCGTGCTATCCGCCTTTGGGGCTGTGCCGAAGAACTTCTCGTACTCCTCCTGACGGCGGCGGGCGCGTGCCTCTCGCTCCATTTGACGCTTTTTGGAGAAACGTTGATGGATGCGCTTCATCTCCTGCACCTCCTTCATTTCCTCCTTCTCCTCGTCCTGCAAGCAAACAGATAGACAAATACAGCTCTCTCTCTCTCTCGCGCTCTCGCTCTTAGCTTAGTCGACTTACAGTCATATTGAGGCGCAGGACCAGCGCTCGCCTGCCATCCGACATCGACTGGCTATAGTGCATAAAGTTCTTGAGGCGTTCGCCGGGCGGCACACTGCGCTCCACGACCAGGACAATGCGCGCCCACTGGCGCTGCCATTCGTTGCGTATCTCGGCTATCTTCTGGTAGGTGTTGCCCATCATGGCGATCAACATGTTGACCAGCAGAACGCTGACAATCACCATGAACAGAAAGAACAAGATCTTCGCCTCGTATTCGTGCTGCGTGGACACCATGGCGCCATAGTAGTCCCCGAAGTTGGTCAGCGACATCAGAAACATGGCCACGATGGACTCCATGGGCGAGGGCATGGGATTCGTTTCGGCATCCTGATCCTCGGGCGCAGATGGATTATCAAAGGTCAGGAAGATGATGTAGAAGGCCTGGGAGAAGCCCATCACAAACACCAGGTAGATGGAAACGAAGCGCAGCAAGTCTCCCATTACCATGCGATATATCATCACAACGAAGGGTCCGACGGTCTTGAAGCCCCTAGAAGACACACAGAGATCTTCAGTTACGTATGGGCGGATGGCATGTGGGCATCTCACGGACCGACAAAAGAAGAGGAAATAGGGCGCTGTCGTCAGCATGATTACCACTGTCACGTGATCGTCGATCTCGGTCAGGCAGGAGACTCTCAGCCAGGGTATAGTCATCATCAGCGCGCAGGAGAACAGGAACATGACACGTGAAGGAGCAGTCATCTGAGTGGAGAGACACCTAGTTATCCATATAGAAGATAATTCAGAATTTCAGTTGTTATCCCACCAGATTCTCAATGAACATTTTGTAGCCCAGGAAACGCGCCTCCCTCAACGCCACGACCAGATAGAGAATGGCGCCTACAAAGTTGATGAGCTCGGCGATAATGCGAAGCTTGGCCAGATCCGACTCCAGATTCATGAGCGGACACTGTGCATAGGTCTGCCACCAGGCGGGCAGAGTCTCGACCTCGTTGGGATCATAGTATTCCGTGAAGTTAAGCCAGAAGGTTTCTGTGCGGACAAGAAATTAGAACTTGAAGATCATTTATCAAACTTAGAGAGAAATAACAAACTGTATTCGGTGCTGGAGGTGGCACGCTTGGACAGCTGAGTGAGGCTGTGATTGCTGTACAGGTCGTGAGTTGTGCTGGCGTTCGACGCAGCCGCTGGGCTGCCAGCCTGATCCTCGTCTTCGTCCTCCTTGGCCTCCGGGCCCGGACGCAGTATGAAGCTGAACAGCGAGATGAGAAAGTAGAAGGCAAACATGTAGAACTGCTTGTAGAAGCGCGACTTGCAGAAGGTGTCCCATTTGGTCTTCAGCAGATCGATGACCACGCCATCCAGCAGCTCGAGGTGCTCCAGCTTGTCGCCGAACACCACAAAGTTCAGCACCGAGTCCTTGTTGATGTTGCCCGTCTCCTCGTTAATGGTGTCGATCATGAGCAGCGGATAGGCGGCGCAGGTTATGCTGCCCAGCTGCCAATAGATCTCGCGCTCAATGCTCATCACGTGGAAGAACATCTCGACGCGCCCGAGCTTGGCCGCCAGCGTCAGGGGCGTCAGATTTTGAACGTTGCGCACGTGTATGTTGGAGCCCACCTCGTAGCCCACGTCGAACATTTCGATTTTCTCGTAGATGACCAGCATGTGCAGGACGGTGTTGCCATTCGTGTCCTGGAAATCCGGATCTGCGCCGCGTGCCAAAACCAGCCGGAAGCACTCCTCCTGCAAAAGTTGATGGTAGACGATAGATGCACTTGATTTTCCTTGACTTACCTGGGACAGGCAGGCGGCAAAGCTCAACGGATACTCGCCCCAGTAGACGTAGCCATCGTAGTTGGTTATGGGCTGCAGCGCCACGTACTCGTGGTCGGGCGAATCTGTGCGGGAGGCCTTTGTGTCCTCGGCAGACATGAAGGCGCCACAGCAGCTAGGTGAGGAATACGTTAGGCCGGGAGTCAGACTACGCAGAGCTACTCACCGTTCCTGCACATCCGCATTGGCATCCAGCAAGTACTTGACCATGGCCGGATCCTCGTTCACAATGGCAATGTGCAGCACGCTCTCGCCGTAGTACTCATCGCTCATGTAGATGTCCAGGATGAGCTTGGGATAGAACTTCAGGAGACGCTTCGCCAGATCTGCGTGCAACGAGGAGGCATTCAGCAGGCAGAGATGCAGAATCGTTTCGCCCACAGCGCCGCGCATCTGCGGACAAATAACTCAATGGAACTGCAACTGGATAAGTTTATCTCAACTGAACTCACATTAAGATCCCAGCAGACAAAGCGGTAGGCCGATGGATTGGATATGTACTCCGCCTCGGACACCTCGGGACAATAGTCGTGTATGTTGAAGTCTTCGTCGGGATTCTCCAGGGCGCGTATTTCGGGCAGTTGCCTCGTTCGGGGTCTGTCCCGATTCCGCAGCAGCACCAGCTTCGATATGGGAAAGTAACGGCCAGCGCCCTTGTTATATAAAAATGGTTCCACCTTCGTTTTGATTGCATGATCGATCTCGGCAAACTGCTTGGTTTGGCAGGCGCGCTTCATCATGTCCACCAGAAGGCCGCCGCCCTTGAGATTGACAAACTTATAGAGCGCCTGGGTGGAGACTCCCGCCTGTTTCTTTACGCCACTTGTCACATTGCTCTCGGTATTTCCCATGATGAAAGCTGCTCAGGTATCCAGAAATCGATTGGAGATGGTCGAAATTCTTCCAGTTTATTTGTTTTTGTTTATTTTATTTTTATTTTTGATGAAGCGCGACATTTTTATTCTTGAACCTAGTTTTGACTACGCAATGTTCTCGAATTTCTAGTCTGTTTTTATCCTTCGAGTGCACATCGATTAAACATTTCCACGAAATGAGCGTTGCCAATGCAACAGCTGAACTTGAGCCTAATTTATTGTTTACAATCCGTTGCCAGGCATCGAACTTGTTGCATATTGCTGCACATCCAACAAGTGTTTCGCCCATATCCTCGATAATTGCAAACTTGTGGATTCCAATAAAAACTTGAACTTTTCGCATTGCATGTGCCACGTTTCGTGGCCTTCTTCCACCTTGACATACTGAACTAAAACACGATTACGTTATTATTGAATCGATTTAGATTTTATTTTCGTTTATTATTAGTGTGTGTATGACTCTCTGCAATTAAAGCATTCATTTCTTCTACTAATATTACATTTATCAAATTACAAACTGTTCACAGACGAAGTTAAATTTATTTTGCGCCACAATACTTTTCAAATATTTCTAGCGAACGGCCACCCTAAGCATTTAAAATTTATATTTGGCGCCTACCTATGTGACCGTCGCATAATTGCGCCATCTACATTATGTAAACAGAAACTGCGTTAACAGAATCCCTGTGCCACTTAGCACTGTTAAAAGACTCAATGCTACAGCACTATTGAAAAGTACGGTCATTTAACAGTGATAAGCATTTGTCCTTAACAGCTCCAAAAAGCTGCTTGCTATGTTACTCAGAGTTGGATTTTAAAAATGATTCAAATCGAAAAGAATATTTTGTAAATATTGAGTCATAATGGATTATAATACTGTTGTTATTAGGCAAAGTCATGAAACAAACCTGTTTGCTATGTTATGCACTAATATATTTGGAAATTCACATAATTCGTAAATGAGCAAAACAACAAGCTAATCGTATATATAGAGTCAAAAGATTTATTTATTAAAATGTTATTTCCTTATGAGGCAAACTCATTAAATTTTATTTGGACCAGATCGTTAGTTTTGATTATAGATATTAGCTACAATGTTTGATTTAGTGAGCTCCTCTGTGCTCAACTTAGCAATTTCCGAATTTCCAAACATTCATTTGAGAGCATTAATTGTAAGTAGTTATAATAGATTATATATTTATGTATGTATGTGTATATCAGTATATTCATATATGCATATCGTTAATTGATTTCTTGATGTTAATTCACTAATGTAGAAAGACTGGACTTATCAAAATATATGTATATGTATGTGTATGTATTTTGCATATAACATAAATATATTTTTCTTGCATATTCATAACATTGCCCAACTGGGCGTATATATGTAACAATATAATTACTATTGTATTAGGTAAGCATTTCAAAACAATTTTAAATGTTAGATTTTGATCCCTTGGCTTGAACAATGTGTTTAAACAATTGCGATATTTATATATAAATATTTGTATATTTATGAAGTAAAACGTGATAGCAATTTGTTATCTTTTCTTGTATGTAATTCTTATATATTCGAGTATCGCCGCTTCATATATAAATTGCTGTTATCTATGACTTTATATATCCTTTGTACTTTGGGTAATTATAAAATAAAATATATTTTAGTTAAAAGCAGTTCTTAAAATCCATTCTTTCACTTATTGCTAATTGTAATTGAATGCAATTGAGAGGAAACTAAAGGCTGGGAATGATGCGGCCCATTGGCCATCTTTTAGCTTGCCTTCCCGTATGCTTTGGAAATATATGTATATATGTATATATATATTAGCAGAGGTAATGGAGCTTAGAGCTAGATATCATATATTTTCTAATGGATATATTTTTATATAAATATTTGCTCTTTTCTGTTAATCACCAACAAACACTTTCCTCGATCCACAGTTGTTTCATAATTGCCTTTCAAATCGTTAATCGTTATATAAATATATATGTATGTATGTAAGTAAGTATGCTATATACCCCGAAATTTAGTTGTAAATTTGTGCAAAAAGTAAGCCAATCAGTTGGAAATAAACTTTAGGAAATATTTTAAGCAAGCCTTGAAAGTGTTGAGGGGTTGAAAACAGCTGAAGACATATTTATTTAGGCTTGGTTTCAAAAGCAAGTTGGAATTCGATCTGTTATATAACTTAAGCATACTTTTAGTGTCAATATATTAGATCTGACCTCTTATAATTTAGAGAAATAATTGCATAATTGTACTACCCACTCCTTATAATGTTTATGACCTTTGCCCCACATCCTTCGCCTCACAGTCCGTCGGATCGATATCCTGTTCAATAAGCACCATATTTTTGGATATCTTGTCAGCGAGCTTTGTCACCGAGTCCGAGGGATGCTGCGATATAATGGACTTGGTTGTCGAACGCTTGCGCAGGTACTCCTCCTGCTGTTCCTTTCTGTGCAAGTCGCTGAGCCTAAAGGCCTCCAAGAACTCGTTCAGATCCACCTTGCCGTCCCCATTGAGATCCATCATACGGCACTTCTCCAACATCTCGTTCTTGGAGTAAACGCCAGGCATATGAGCGACCAGCAGATCAATCGCCTTCTCGAACTCATCCAGCGTTATCTCACCTGAGCAGAAAAGAAGTGAGATTTCAAATTAATCAATCTCTGATTAGATGAGCGACTTAAGTATACTGAACCTGAATGATCAGCATCTATAATATTGAATATGGTCTCCAAGCTGGCTTTATTGGCATACAAAGCGTCCATGACCGATGTGCCGTCAGCCTCGGCTTTCATCTGCAAGAAAGCGACGATGGGGTCCAATAAAAATTAAATAACAATTTTTCATTTTTATTTCCTTGCTTACAATAACATCCGTGTCCAGCAAATCCAAGGTTCGTATATAGTTCACGCTTTGACTATCCGTGCCGGGCGCCAGCTTTTCGCGCAGCAGTCGCCAGGGCAGGCCCAACTTGGTGACGCTCTCCATGACAAAGCACCACTTGGCAATGGTTATGCAGCCGCTGTCGTCTGGGTCGTACTTCTGAAATTCCTCCTCCAGCTCATCGCGGTGCTCGCGCATTCGCACAGCCAGCTCCTTCAAGGCCGCGCACTCCACGATGCCCATGCGCTGCTTGAAGGACAGCTCCTTGGTCTGCGAGGCGGCCGAAATGTATTGGACAAAGTGCGGCACCAGCTGGTTGTTCAGGCGCATATAAGCGCCCTTATTGGAGCCGATGGCATAGTAGTTCGAGGCAGAGAATATGGTGATGACCTGCAAGCAATATATGCATACAGTTAGATATGGACTTTCAATCAAGTCTAGTATCATCCTCGCCTTGTTGTCGTGCATAAACTCGTGTCCATTTGGCTTGCATTCGTGCGAGCGTATCACGTAACTGAGTCGATGGCGCTTCAAGAACGATTCTGTTGTATCCGGCCCGAACCAGACACCGGCTCCACGCAGCTGATTCGGCTTACAGCCTTGCGAGGCCTGTGGATCGCTCCACATGACATCGAAAATCTGCAAACATATTTAAGCATTGAACGTAGGGGAAAAGGTATAGATTTTTCCTTTCGCTTACCTGTTGCCACTCAGCCTTGTCCAGAGCCTCGCCATCCATTAGAGGGGGTCGCAGAATGGAAACATACTGAAAAGGAATTATGCAAAATATAATTATACCATATGCATATTGGTTGCATCTGTGCCTCTACCTTTCCCCTGTCGATGCTTTTGATGAGATCAAGGTTGGTGGTATCCGAGAAGCCGCCGTGGACGATTAGCACGCGATTGTTCAGTATGGATCCCAGTGGAAGCCAGCGATAAACCTCATCAATCAGCGACAGCAAGTACTTGTGATTACGCTTTAAGGAAGAAGAAAAGAGGGGAGCTACAAATAAGAGAATAAATGAAGCTATTAGCTTTACTTACTGGATACTTTCCTTCTACTTCGCGTATAAAGCCGTATCGGGCATTCATAACACTGTCTTCGTGATTGCCACGATTCAGGAAGACCGCATTAGGGAATGCCAGGTACAGCGATAGCAGCAGCAGGAACACCTCCAGCCCCCTTTTGCCTCTGTCGACAAAGTCGCCATTGAAGACATAAGGATTGCTAGCGGACGGCAGGCCATTCTGAAAAGAGCATCGGAGGAGTATGGGAGGGCGTTGCGAAATTCTTGTTAGGTATTACCTTATAGAGCACAACCAGCAGGTCGTCCAGCTTGCCATGCAGATCCCCACAAATGGTCACCTGCTGGGAGACAGCGGTCGACACCATCCAAAGGTTCGGCATCTGTTTGAGCGACTTGGCAGCCTCGCGCAATATCAGGCACACATACTTTGGATGCAGGCGATTGCCCTGCAAGGATTGAGCGCGGTGTTAGAATGGAAACTTGAGGGATTGGGAGCTGGCATGTGGCTTACCCGTTTCTTGCGGAACACATCAATCAAGAGATCTATGTGGCTCTTCTGTATGGGCACTGTTAGTTCTATGCGCGCCATATCCCCGCTCTCCTCATACAAGGTACCACTCTTCTCCAAGCCAGAACCTATTGGGAATTGTTATCAGTTATCAATCATCAGTTATCGGAGGGGATTGAAATAGAATCAGATGTGGGACTTACATCGCTGTGAGTTAGATTTATTTCCTGCCTCGGCGGCCTGAGGCATGTGCTTGATAAGGTCATTGAAGAACTTGTATAGCTGGAAATAGAAAGCAATTAAATATTTAATGTGACCTATATAGCAAGTTCCCTCCACATATCTCTCTACATATGTATGTGCACTCAGTATGCGTGTCGGTGTGAGTATTCTTTAGCTCATTTAAGTATTATCGACTTTCGAATCTTAACAAATGCACATTTCTATTTTGGCCGAGTTTCGCTGCTAATGCTCATTCCAGCAGACTTGTTCTGTTTACAAGGGTAAGCCGAACCGAACGCATTTTATATGCAAGTGCATTAACTGAACCTTTACTAAAATATATATATTTACTTAATAGTATTAAGGTATGAAAAAAAAAAGAATGAAAACTGTTGATTGAAATCGCATCAATAATTATACAATTATATTTTTGCTTTCAAATATAATGCCTGAGGAGTTCCTTAACTTTAATCGTTTAAAATCTCTATAACCATGCCAAATTATATCGTAATTTTTTTACTTGTTATCAAGTCGGCATAATCTAAGCTCACTTTCAACCGCTCAAGCTCGCTTTAATCATACCTAAATAATTATACGATAATGTTGAATGCCATTAAATAAATCGGAAGCAAGCAGAAGCAATCACAGATCTTGTATCTTCTCAAGTTCTACTTGTTCTACTAGTTCTAGTCAACTAACAATACTTAACTAGTTGAGGAACTATCTGCATAATAAATTTCACGTTTCCACCTCACTCATTTTTTCCTCTCTTTCCCAAATGAAAATTGAGTCAATCAGTAAAAAGTCTATTCAGAAATTCTATCCCTTTCGCTCGGTTCGTACGCAAATATATCTAATAATTTCTATATCATCTATATACTATATTAACAGCATGCATACATTATTTATGCATATCACATCATTTACTCACCTCCGCCTGATCCTGTTCGCAGGCATATTCCACATTTTGAAATATTTGCCAATTGCAACGCTTCCGCATCTCCTGACGCGCCTGATGCCGGCGAAACCATTTTTGAATAAATATTGCCGCACGGATAGCTGAAAGGAATTTTAGCATTTAAATTGAAAGGAACTCAATACAATTCTACAATGCTCCATTTGCATTTACACAACATTCATATTTTATGCTACGAGCTACAGTAACTTCATATCGAGTAGAGAAGACAAAAGTCTATTCGAGTTCCGTTTAGCTATTTAGCTGTGCGTCAACTTATATCGGGCAACGTAATGCAATTCCGAAATGCACTTAACCTAATAGGACTACAAGGCACTTAAAATTCTATAATGCACTTCAACAAATTCGCATTGTATTTGCCTTGGTGCACGCGCTTTTGTCGAGGTCCTTGAAACTCCTGTGGAATGAAGTCGAGGACGCAAAAGTTGTCACGGACCAACTAATTGAATGATTGCTCTAACGTTTTTGGATGCAAGGACTGCATAGCATACCTCTAAGCACAAATTGCATATATGTATTCACATACATATAGAGGCCATATATACATACATACATACATATATGTGTGTGTAGTGTGTGCTTCCTACAAATTAAATTATTACTTGCCGTTCTCGTCCATTATTATGTAATAGAGGCGAAGAATGGAGTACTAAAACAAGAATTCTCTACAATGTGTGTTGTCGTTGTTCTGTTCTGTTCAATTCTGTTCTGCTGTGTTGTTGTTGCTGTTGTTGTTGTTGTTATTGTTGGCACTAAATTTAAACATTCATTAAACTATTTAATAACAGTACAACATTTATTGCATAGCAGTCAATGGCTGAGAGTTCTATGGTGTTTCAATTACACATTGCATTGCATACATTCTTCTAATTTTTGTTTACGTATTTTTCTACTTTCAATACAACCCATTGATCGGTCAGATATAGTTGATTGCCCGATTTATCATGATAGCTTCGATTGCACTTATGAACATATATTTAAAACTTGTAAAAATCAATTATTATAGACTAGAAAACACTCTTTTCACTGTTGTTCACGCGGCATCCCATACAAGACTGCGGCTCGAATGACCCGCAAACGGTATTTCAGTGGTTCTCTAGTGGAAACACCCCTCGACCGCCATCCATCGTCGCCACCCTGTGGCACTGGCACTACGTACCTATATTTGTCTGTGGTTCTACGCGAGTGTCGGCCCAGTCGATTTTAGCCCCCTCTTGGTCAATAGCAATGTGGTCAAGCAAAGTGTCCAGGGGAGCGGGTCGGTCTGGGGGCTTTGGCTGTCGTCGTCTGCTAAATTCGTTTGGGGAGCCGCACAAATTGTAACACAATACAGACGGCTGAAAACACGACAATGGGGCTGACCCCTGGAAATAAGGCTGAAATTGGATGGGGGCCAACAGGGGGTGTGGGGAGGTCAGTGAAGTGTCGGACATGATATTGGTATTGTTTTATATTATTTTTTGTTTTTTTGTGTGTTGAAATTAAGTAGACCACTTGACTTTAAGGACTGCAATCGCTCTCCGCTCTCCAGATCAGGTTTAGTTCAATATTTTGGTTGAAGCGTCTCCCACACCCTCCACAAATCAATATCAGGGAATTACATTTACGAAATAAGGGTGTTAACAGATGGGGCGTAAGTGTTGCCATGACTGATAAAAATAGATTTGAAATAGATATTTCGGTCGGGATTGACTGATCGATTGCCCGACGGAAAGCTGTGCTGATAACTTGATAACGGTTGATTTGAATTTAAAAACTAATTGACTGACTGCAACGATTAAATGACTGTCGGATTTACATTAAACCTGATTGACTGGCAAAAGGACTGTGTGATTAACTGAGTCATTCATTTACAAACTGACTGACTGATTAACTGGTAAAGCTGATTGAACGTTTTACTATTGATTCGCTTACAATTTATTGGCATAATGATTGATTTCCTTGGTGACTGATTGACTATTAAGGGCAGAACTGATGGACATACTGGATAAATGATGAATTTATTAACAAACTGTCTTACTGATTGAACGATTCATTGACTCTGAAAACTGATTGCCTGCTAACATGCCGATTAATTGATTGACTGAATGAAGTTTGACATACTGAGGATTGACTTATAACTTTAATTATTGATTGAATGGCAGAGCCGATTGACTGCTTAAAGGGCTGACTCACTAATTGACTAAATGATTGAATGACTCACTGATTGATTGATTGATTGATTGAAAAAGTGACTAATTGAATGAATGATTGCTTGACTTACAAACTGGCTGACAATGGTTGATTAAATTAACATTACTAAGGACTCTGTGATTTCCCCAACACGAATATGATAGTCCCGTTAAATAACTGGCTGACTGAGTGATTGACTAATATGACACACAATAAATGACTGATTGACTAATCCTGCCAACTATTTTAGTGAATATACCTGTCCAAATCGAGTGATTACATTTTAGCTAGACCCATATTGAATAACTGCTTAATTTATCAACTGACGGACAGAGTGGGTAAACGGCTAACTAAACGCTTGATTAATTAATGTACTAATTGACTGGTTGAGCGATTGAAACGCCGCTTGCCTGATTGAACAAATCGTCGACTTGTGGCTGACTAATTGCCAATAATTAACCAAGCTCGCTGTCACAGCCGTCAGCCGAGTGGACCGAATGCCTTTCTTTGCAAAATTAATGACTGCAAATTGACTTCAGATCGAGATTTAAAATTCTCCATGAGCAAATCTTGTAAGAGCTGTAATCTCATATGGGAGATACATTGCTGGGAGGCTGGATCAACTATGCTAGTTTCATTATTTATTTATTTTTATTATAGTAGTATAAGTAGCGGTTGTAGTAGATGGCGATAGGATTTAATTAGTTGAAATCGGTACTCACATTTCTCGACTCGCGTTGCACTCATGCCTCGGAGCGGTTTGCGGAAGTGCTTGCACCAACCTTTCCTGTGGAACAGCTGCAGCAGACTGGATGCGCGCGTATTTGGCTGAGGAGCGAGCGTTTGCGGCTGGCCATTGGTGCCCAGTGTGGTGGTCTGCATGCTGGCACCGACACGCTCTATTTCCGACGAGCGGCACGAGGAGGCGTCCTCCACGGAGGAGCTGCGTCGCTTGCCACCGCCGCCGCCAGCTCGCTGCAAGCAGACACAGCTGCGCAACATGTTGGCGCTGGGAGATTTGGCTAAGCCCGGACAGGCGCTAACCTATGGCCGTGCCGTGTCGTGGCGTGGCCTGCTGTGGCGTGGCGTGGCGTGGATGTTGTATAACTTGAGGAGCACTAACAGGTCGACTATGACGATGACGATGACGTCGACGAGGACGAGGACGAGGACGAGGACGAGCACGAGGACTTTGGGGCGCACCTATTGTCTTCGGCCTCCGGCACGGCCTGTCTGCCTTAATTGCAGCTCCACACACAACTCGCTTCTAGTCGCAGTCGTAATCGTGGTCGTAGTCATGCCACATGCACGAGTGTTTGCGTTTGCCTTGGGCTTTGTTTTAGTGCCATGTGGTGCGAGTGTGTTGCCCTATGATGCCCCGCACGGCGTAATTTGATGCGGCCATACTAGTCGCCGGAAAGTGCGTTGTCCGTCCCTGTCTACGTATCTCTCGGCACTTACTTCTTCCTGCTCTCGCTGTCTCCGTTTTGTCTATTGCCCACGGTGCAATTCGGTTTACTTATCATATTACTTAAATAGTATATATTTATCTAAGTCTTGCGGTTAACTGAAAGTAAATAGAAAGGGAAATTCGCTTTATAACAACAATTACGTTCATGGCGAGTTGTTGATAGCATGTTGTAAGCCCAAATGGGCTAAGAGCACACCAGCCCTATTACAGACCGTGTAATTGCTTCAATTTTTAGAGTTTGCTTTTGGGCGCTCTACCAAAAGTTTTTAGCCTTGATTGAATGCCGTTAAATAAGCATGTTAAGCATATGTTACATATACATCTATGTAAATGGCTATGTATAATATACAATGATTTCAGGACAACATATGTATGTACTTGCGTTAATGTGTACATGCTTTTATATATGCACATGTACGTACATATGTATACATACTTAAACTCATAAGTGTATACATAAATACATGCAATACTTACATACTCAGTTGCATATCAACATACTAACACTCATGCAAACATGTATGCTATTTAATACATCGATTCGTACATAAATAAATGCTTGCGTACATGAACACACGCATGCATGTGGACCTACCTACATTCATAATTAGTTGCATACATATGTACATTCGACTACTACTCGTATTTTCATAAGTAAATATATGCAAAAGATCATACATTCACACATGTAAACATGCATACATATGTCCATACATACATTCATACATAGTATATATGTATATGACTATCTATGTACATATGTATGTACATGCACGTATTTGCATGCATGCATTCATGACGCACACACACACACATACCATATATGTATATTCATACATATTTGCATTCGTTAGTTAGTTTAAGGTAGCTATATGTCTATCAAAATACTAACCTGCATACACAAAATTTACATTCCTACATACAGCTTAGACAGACTCACGCATACATTCGTCTTCGACTATGTACAGATGTATGTATGTGTTCATATGCATATATGCTCATGTATACATATACACATTCTATATTCGTCCTATGTATTCAGTTTAAACTAAAATACCAACACTCATGCATGTACATACATATATAAGCACACACACACACACATACATGCATGCATACATACATATGTATGTATAAACAAAACACTCTACATCCGTTTTCTGGCGTTGGCTAACGGAAGTCTGCTTACTGTGCGGTTGAATGAATAATGATTAAAGCTAAAAAAAAGAAAAAAAATTTAAAAAAAAAAAAAAAAAACTATAGAGAATACATAATACGCTCAAAGTCCCTGAAGCGAATATCATTCGCCCATTTAACGTTCATTTGTTAAGTTGTGGGTGTCATCGGTGTTAATTAATGTCTGTCCATGACAAAGGCTGATGGGTGTGTCAGTCCGTGTATGTATGTGTGTGTGTGTGTGTGGTTGAGAACGTGTGAGGTGATGCTGCAACTTGTGTGCTCCATTTCCCCATTCAGCCAATAATTTGGCCATCAAAAGATAGATGAAAGCCTTAAAAGCGAGCACGCGAGAAATAATGTGAAACAAATGAAGAATTTGCAGGACGTTAGCTGCAGGCAACCCGTACGTACACACGTATTCCGTAAAGCAGAGCAGAGCCTTCCTTACCTGCTACAGTCGGCTAAAGTCTTGCAACAAAGTGCGCAATATGAAGAAACCCGCAGCGTGGCTTATTGGCTCCTTTCCTTGGCGTTCGACTGGCCCCAATGGTAACGAGCACCACAACACGCATAAATCGTGTCGAAAATGGCGTCAAAAGTCGTGTGGCATGAGCCGTGGGGCATGGAACATGGGGCGGGCAAGTGCCTGCGAAACTTTTATCAAAATTCAATTTGTAGAGAGTGAAAATGTTTCTAAATTAATTTCCAATTTGTAAATAAGATTATTTCTTTAAAAAAAGTGAGCGCGGCAGACGCATCAAACGCGAGGGTCGATCAATAAGTATCCCCTATCCAAGCAAATTTGCTGTCGCGCCGTCAACCTTCCAACTTACAGGATGATTTATAAGTTTACTTCTCTACTATTTTCTCTCTTCTCTTCTTATTTTTATTTATTTATTTTTAATTGGCATTCTGTACTTCGACACCTGGTTTGAAGTTAGCCCATTAAATTGGAAAAGTAAAACTCAATATCGATTACAGATTCACTTTTTACTATTGCGGGCGGAGCACGCAAAGCAATAAAAGCGAAATTGGATGCTGTTTACGGGCGGCGCATTTTATTAACCGTGGTTTATAACTTTCAACAAATTCCAACGTGCTCTCCGTGCGCCTTCCGGTGCCTGAGCATAACTTTGGCCCCGAAGTCCAATTTGGAGCTCTTGGAAATAATTCGCATAATGCGCTAATCATCGTCGATGGAACACGGAAATATTCTTTTACTCGCATACCTCCCTTCGCAATCAGAGCAAAGTCAAACATAATCATATTATGCGGTAATTGTGCATGGCCGAGAAAATTAGGCTAATAGGCTGCCATCTCTTCTAATTATTGGGAAAACTTTTGTTTTAGCCAGGATATGCAAGTTACGGCCCAATTTATTTCAATTATTTCCATTATGATAAAGGTCACTTACACTGTGGACCATGGTCAGATAAAGCCAGGACAGATTGACTAATGACATCATCTAACGAATAATTACCAAATGTGTGCAGCACATAGAAGATTGACGAGAGTTAAGAGTTAAGACTTCTGGGAAATACTTAAATACTTTACCGGATATTAACGGAGAAGCCAAAAGACAATTTTCGCCATTCACGAAATCCCCATAGAAATGTCTCTGTTCTACAAATTGAGAGGAATGTGTATCGTACAACAATAAAATAGATTTTGAAATGACTTTTTCGGCACGCTTGCAGCAGTGCTGGCACAAGTATACCCTGTACGCACGGGGACAGTAATAGATACATATGTACATATGTATGTACATATATGTAAATAAGTGTGTCTAATAATTTTAATTCTAATTCTAATGCTAAGATTTTTATTACATATAAGCCCAATATACATATGTATATCTATTAATAATACTAAATTGTATAACATATCTGGCAGTCGTTCCCACTCATCCCGAAATAATTTTTGTGTTTTGTTTTGATTTATATTTATAAATATGTAGACAGTTTATGTAGATGCATATACAAATATTTATGTACATTTGTATGTATATGTACGTATACATATTTTCGCTCATCACATCAAATGTGTGACTAGCAAATATTTAAATGTATGTACATACATATGTATGTAAGTAAAAAATAATAATAACAATAACAATGTAGGGAAAAGCATTTGTCGAATTAAGCCTCCAGCTAAGAAGATATACACACGTATGCATAATGGCATACACACACTTAAGCAAATACACACAGCGAAAGTAAAAACAAATGTCAGCGCCTGACATTTCATGGACATGTTGATTTGCTAAAGAAAATATGTAAATTATATGAGTGTGGGCATACCTTCGAGGAAGAGTTCGCGGCTTAATGAACCGCACAGATTCATCTTAATCTTCGGCAGTAGAATTAACGGCACACACATACGTGCTGCGTGTGCTTTGTTTGTATGTGTCTGTCGACGTACGTTAACACGAACTTTGTTGCACCATCAAATGACAGATATGTTGTGTATAACAGCGGCCATAACAGAGAAGAAACACACACACATACATGTGTTTGAAGGCGGCAAATGATTAAAAGAAGCCAAACAGCAAACTGATGCGGCGCACACACTCACACACACACAGAGAGCAGCAATGTTACGGTTCTGAAATAGCACGACTGGCGTTGAGTGCAGCAGCAATGCGAATATTGCTTATATGCACAAAGTATTTTTTGTGGCTCGCGCTCCGTTCCGTTCCGTTCCGTCTTGTATGGAATACCGATACGAACTGAAATGAGCTGAAAGCACGGAAATCCTTTTAGTCGATGTCGCTGGCGCTGGCTCTGCTGACGCTGTCGCTAGCGTTGGCGTTGTCGCTAGCGTTGGCGATGGCGATGGCGATGGCGACGGCGCAGTTATTGCGAAAATGAAAGAAAACAAAAATCGTTACCGAAATCAGCTGATGGAGCGCTTGCCGCGTTTTTGCTGCCCCTTTCTAGTGGCGCGGAGGCTGCGCGTTCCACACACACTTTCACTCTCACTTCCTCACATAACCAAGCATACACAAGCACTTAACATACATATGTACATATATGTATGTATGTGTATGTATTTTTTAATTCAATTTATTTTTTAAAATTCAAATTCTTTCTTGAAGGACAATGTCAGGGGCAAACAGCAGCCACACCCAGGTTGAAGCGATTATCTCCGCTAAAATATCAAAACGTTTCTCCGCGGCTTGAACTTTCACGTATTGAAAACGGCGCAGTTTGTGAATTCATTTTCGTTCTGCTAGCCTGGCGTTCTCAAAGGAGCCCACAGCCCACGGCAGGGCTTAGCGGCTTTTAGCGCATTGAAAGAACTGGCTAAGACGCGAACGCTCCCTTCACCAAATCTGTAAACAAGGTTAAGCGGTTTATTTCCCTTTTTATAACTCCCCATTTTGATGTGGAAAACAACACGAATAGCAACTACTTTGCATTTTCGCATGTCATGTAGCCGGTTAATTTCATAGCAATTGGACAAAAAAGGGAGAAAAGGAACAAACATAAACACAGGTTATTAAAAAAATAGGAACAATGTTTCATAGTGCTTTATACATGTAGTTAAGTAATTAGTAAGCAAAACTATACTATGGCACTACGTATACCTAAGTATACGAATCAGCTAGACCAGAAGAACTCTTCAGTTTCATATAATTTTCCATATAATATATTGCGTATGTTGTGAAATTGTCAGATACTGTACATTCGGAGAATAGAGTGTAAGTTAGACGTATTGCGGTAAATTCGAATAGGTGTTTACCTTTTGTAACCAAAGAGAAAAGTTTCCTGGTTGACGTAAATTTCAGCAGCAAATTTGAATTGAGGGCGCGACCAAGCGATTTGTCAAGGCCGCAGTCCGTCCGGCCGGTTATTGTGTGCGGCCATGCTATGCCTCCCGTGCGAACTGGACAAAAGCGAAAAGAATGGAAAAGTACAATAAACGAAAACGGGATCAGCCCAAATTTCTGCTACCCTGTTTCAAGTTGAAGTATTGACATATTATTACAAATAGAAGTTTGAAATTTGATATTTATATAAATTTCTTTTATTTACAAGCATTTATTTCAAATTTTGAATGAGCTTGAGAGCGAAAGAAATGTACACTTATATTTAAATATACATATACATATATTATTGTATATAATAACTACTTAAATACAATTACTTCGGTCATGGACAATAAAAATAAAAGGCCGCAAACAATAAATTCTGCGTCTATGTCTTTGTCTATTGTTAAAATCCATTTATACTGAAGGTGCTAATAGTATTATGTACTGTGCTTACATATACCGGTTCTACGTAAGTTTTGGATGTGTTTATAAACTTAAAAAATGTTTTCAACTAGCATTCTTATACGCATGTGGAACATGCAAGGGGGCAACTTAAATAGCTATATATATGGTATGCATTTAATTATTTTTTCCATTGGGCTTGCAGATAAAAGCTTATAAGATAGTTACTAACATAATCGCATTAGAGACTTGGAAATACGCCCGAATTATGATATATATACACTAGTTTTAGACGCGTAGCTACACAACCAATCACAGCATAAACACTCTAACATAGCATGCTCATGCCGTGTGCATAACATTGGATCGCAGACTTGGGAAGAGCGCGATATGAATTTCGTAAAAGCTCTTAACGTAAAACCAAAACTTAAGATTACTGGTATGAATATAAACTAACAACTCATTGAGTTTATTGCAGCGTTCTTGTATACATTTAAATATTTTCGAGCAGGTCTAGCTCCTGCTCCAATCTGCAGTAAGTATACAATGCCTATCGTTGATTACTGCATTACTTCGCGAAAGCGTTTTTGCCGCTCCAGGCTCTCGACCTCCGCCCAGCAGTTGCGCATATTGCGGAATAGCTATCAAGATAGAAGGTGAACCGTTTAGATGAATACCAAAGATGCAAAGAGTCGTGACAAAACTAACCTCATCTATCCAATTGTGCTCGGCCAGCAAATCATTGAGTATTTCCGTCGATGTCTTGCCGGGGCACTGCTGCTGCTGCTCTGTTACTCGCTGCGAGCAATTGATAAACAAATTGAACTTCTCATGCGCAATCTTGTGGAAGAGATCCGCACGTGCGGCACAAATACGACACAGCACAATGTCCTGGTAGGATAACAAGGTACAGTCAGTCCATTTTACAATTTCTAAATCTATAGCGCTAAATGCTTTTTACCTTCTCGTACACGATTCGTGCATCTGCAGCTATGGTCTGCATGGTGTTTGGATTGTAGGGCTCCCCAAATAACAGGAAACGAACTGCAATGCCTGGTTGATGGCAGCCAGCGCAATTCTTCTGGGTCAAGTTGTTCTGCACCCACTCAGAGAACACATGACACTTGGGCCACGTCTCGATTGATGAAATAATGCTACGTGTCCATGGAGTGATAGCCAACAATTTCCGCTTGCAATTGTCCATTATATTGTCTATTACACGCACGCTTCCCAGAAAATAGTCATCTGGAATTAGAAGATGCAATCAAAGTACGCTTTTGTTGTAAATGATTTGTAGGGATCTACCTTTCTCACGCGTTATCTCCGAGAAGAAGCTAGGATCGAGCGCTTGTGATATCATGGTTTGTATGTAGATTTCGAAATTGTCCCGATAGGACAGAAAATCCTCCATTATCTTTTCGATAAACTGCTCGGTATCATCGGCAAGCAGCTCAGACCGCATGAATTCCACAATGGTCTCCGTGTGAGACTGCAGCTGTATGCGTACGGGTGCTTTGAGGTAGAGTTTCTTTGTTTCAAGATTCCACGAAGCGTACTGTGGGCACAGAAACAACATTTGGGACTTTCAGGATAGAAATATTGGTGATTTCATTTTACCTTCGACATGTTGCGGTAAAAGGTTTTGCCGTTCTGACGAAACGGCTCATACTTTTGCAAGATGCACTTGGAGTCCACCTGCCAAATGGTCGGCCAGTCATTAACCAGATCCGAACGCAAAACGATAAAGTCTCCAGTCTGTGCACGAGAAGAGAGAATATTATACTTTAAGAATACAATACAGATAGATACGCCAATCTATAGCCTACTTTAAAGTTCTCGGCTGTGGATGCAGATGCCGTCCCCGCACTGCTATAGCTAACGGCTGCCCCACTCTGCAGATCCTGCTGCGGATTATAGCCATCGGTGGAGCCATGCATCTGCTGCTGCTGATGTTGTTGCTGTACCTGCAACTGCTGCAGCTGCTGGTGCTGCTGCAAATGCGTTGGTGGCTGACAATATGTGTTCTTGCGCGGCGTTCCTTTGATGCGTCGCGCTGCCTTGCGCTTCCCATAGCCCTTGCCGTCGTCACTCTGTGTGATACAGTTGGATGAGGTATGGATTAGATACGCTAGCGACAGCGGACGAGCAAGCAAGATACACTTACATCTTCCTCCTGCGGCGTCCAAACGGGATCCGTGTCCGAGTCAGTGAACTCCTCTGGCTCACCAACCGCGCCGCCCTCCCCAATTGTTGATGTATTCAAGAGAAGTGCGTGCATGCTGCTCTCCTTGGCCTTGCGGGAGCATTGCTCCCGACGTGGCGGCAAGTTTAAAGGGTCTGTGGAGAGCACAAAAGTAGTTAGCAAGCATCAAAGTGGTGGTGGTGGTGGTGGTGGTGGTGGTGGTTGTAGTGGTAGTGGAGAGCGAAACGGCAACCAAAATGGCAATGCATGCCACGCGCGGAACAACAACTACGTCAACAACATAAACCCACAGCCGAGAAGCCATCGACGACACTGCCGCTGCAGCCATTCGTCGTTTATCTCACACAGGTAAATAATAAAAATACAAGTTTTTATTTTTTGATGATTTTTTCTTTTTTTTTTTTTAAATTAATAATATTTGTTCTCGGTATTCCATCTCAAAAATACTTATTCTTTCTTATTTGTTTTGTTTGTTTGTTTTTTTTTTTTTTTTTTTTTT
>NW_022045869.1:1068065-1086462 GCF_001654015.2 Drosophila navojoa | reverse complement strand
TGCTGCTGTTGTTGTTGCTGCTGCTGCTGCTGTTGTTGCTGCTGTTGCTGCTGCTGCTGTTGTTGCTGTTGCATACATGCCGTGTACTGGGATGCAATGGGTTGCGGAAACGCTGGATAGTACTGGGCTAGCTGCGTGAGATGTGATTGCGCCTGCGATGATTGTAGGTGTGCGGGCTGCGGGAGATGCTGCTGCTGTTGTTGCTGCTGCTGCTGAGAGGACTGCTGGTGTTGCTGGCTATGCTGCGGATATGTGGGTATGTTAATGGTTGTTGCTGGCGATACAGAAGCCGTATTGTTCTCCGTTTTTAGCGGTGTATTCCACTTGCTATTAAAATCGTAATACGTATTTTGCTGTTGCTGCTGTTGCTGTTGATTGTGCTGTTGTTGTTGCTGCAACTGGTGATGCTGTGACTCCTGCGGACTGCGCACCGTACTGTATTCGCTACTTGGAATAAGCGTCTTCTTCGGTTGTCGTTTGCGCGGCGTCTTTGCTGGCTTGGGCGGGGGCTTTACATCCTCCTGCAATTGGACCAATAATAAACTTTTATTAACCCAGCACTTAATATGTTCTTTTAAAGTCATTTATATATTAAGATTGCATTTGGGATATTTTCTTTTTATAGGTATTACAAAGATGACATAAAACTTCCTCAACAACAACGTCACGTCACAGTTTCAAATTGACCACAAGATTTCGCCAATAAGACAATTAGCTGTATTTGCTATAATTTATTAGTTTCGACAGAACGTACGTATGTATTTATATTTAACGAAAGAAAAGCAAAAACAAAACCAGAGAAACGAAAACATAGAACAAAAGCAATAACAAAAAGTTCATAATCAAATCAGACACAACACCGCCACCAAAATGTAAACAGTAATATAACAGAAAATAGATAACAGAAGTTCTTCGCGCCGCCAAAAGGGAAGAAGGCATATGAGTTAACATAAAAAGTTTGCATAAATACGCGATCAGACAAAACAAATAGAAAAGTTACTATTATATATGTATGTATGTATATACATTCATTATTGAAATAAGTACGTTGTTATACAAATGGCTAGAAGCGGTTCGATTATGAACTAGTTCTACTCTTTGGAATCGATTGCAGATTCGTATAACAGCCGTTAGGTGGTAAACAAAACGCGAAATCAAAACATCAAAATAATAACAAAGCAAAGCACAACAAACTTAAAAACAAGAAAACAAACGGAAAATTAATCCAAAAATAAATACATACAAATGAAATACAAACCTTTGGCACTGTTTGAATCTGTGACGCTAAGCTGCTCGGAGTCCCTGGCGACAATATCATATTAGCCACAACGTGTTGCCGCCTGCCTTGTGGCGAGCTGGAACTCTGCTGCTGTTGTTGCAACAGATGCTCCTGGGCTACAGCCTGCGCCTGCGCCTGTTGCAAAGACACAGACGCGGCCGAATCTACAGCGACGACCGCTGGCTGATAAAACGTTTGCTTTATCTCAAGACCCGGTGGAAGATTAAACACGAGATTCTCGCCAGCATCTGTGCCGCCAGCCGCATCATTGGCATAGTCCAGCTGCCGATGCTCTTGCTTGACATGCAATTGCAATACGCTCTTAATCTCTTCTTGCCCATCCTCTGGCTTTGTCCAGCAATGCTGCTGTTGCTGCTGTTGTTGTTGTTGTTGTTGTTGCTGCTGTTGCAGGTGCTGTTGCTGCAGTGTGCTTTGTATCACAGATGAGTAGGCCACCGTTGTGGGCGCTGCAGACGAACCCGCGCCTGCCACGTTCATTACGGTGCGTCGCGACACTGGCGAACCAGTCGAACCAGCCGCTACTGACGCCGCCACCGGGGCCGTTGCCGTCTTATAGACAATCACCTGGGGTGATCCACCGACATCGACCGTGTGTAAATTCGTGATAGGTGATCCATCCGCCGAGCTCAAGGCCGGACTCGCATACTGCGCTGCATACGCCGGACTCGCATTCTGCTGTTCAATGTGAATCGTCTGAGTATCCTTGCGTGCCAGCTTCAGTTTTTGCCCATCTATGGTATAATATGTTTCTGCCTCGGCAATCTCTTGTTGCAATTGTTCTTGTTGTTGCTGTTGTTGTTGTTGCTGTTGTTGTTGTTGTTGTTGCTGTTGCTGTTGCTGTTGTTGCTGCTGCTGTTGTTGTTGTTGCAATTGAGTGAAGTAAATTAGATCGTTGTACGCTTTGAGATGCGCCTTGGTTTGTTGTGAGTTTTCTTGTTTGATTTGCTACAGATTCGTTGCAGTTGTAGGCAGTTGGTTGATATTTGATTTGTACATAAATTTGATGGAAACGGAAATTGTTTTTGTTCGGATTTCGTTACATATATATACAGTACATTACATACATAGACAGTTAAAGGCATAAGTAAGTAGTTGAGGCATAGTCTAAGCAGAGTTAGTATTTGGATGTGTAAGAGGAGCATCAAAAGGGACCCAGCATTAAAAGCTTTGAAACACTCTAACTAGCTCTAAGAAAAACTTGGTCATATCAGTTATATTATTATATGGAAAGATAATCATTCAAATTGTGAACTTAGTGTATCATTTATCACCTAATCAATCGTTTTGTCCATTTCTCAATTATTTGCGAATCACAATTCCCTAAATCTCTTAAGCTAAAAGTAAAGCCTGTTCAAATGCATCGATTAGTGTGTGTATTGAGCATTGCTTACGGAATACCAAGGATACCAACACAAATACTGAGCCCCTCGAGCCCCTCCTCCCCGGCCATGGCCTTCTGCAACTCTGTGTTAAATATTGTTGCAACAATTGGATTTTATACTCACCACTTTGTCGGCCACTAGATTCAGTTGCTGTTGAGCTTGTTGCTGCTGCTGCTGTTGTTGCTGTTGCGCCTGCTGCTGTTGCTGCTGCATGGCAAGGAACGTGTTGGATATCATGTTGGGCGTGTTCCACGTCAACGATGTTGATGTTAGGGCTACCGTGGTAGGTGACGGCGAGGCGCCACTTGACGATGAGTTTTCGCCGTAGTAGTTCGAGGCAACATTATTAACGGCAGCGGCGGCTGCAGCTGCCGAGGAGACAGCCGCCACCGCAGCCTGGTTCTGAAACGAGCTGAGCTGCTTGTCCAGCGTGGGCAGCTGCAGTTGTTGTAGCTGTCGGTGCGGCGTGTTGACCGTCGATGAGGCATAATGCGCAGGCTTTGGCTGCACGCTTGCCGCGGCTGCATGATGATAAATCTGCTGGAATACTGGATTGTAGCTGCCAATGGGCGATGGTGGCACAAAACTGCCGCCGCTCGCTGCAGCCGCATTGAAGCTAGCAAGACTGGCCGCTGTAATTGTTGCTAAATGTGGGTGCTGAAATTCCTCCGCTGTGCTGCCCGTGCTGCCTGTGGAACCGGGGACGATGCGATTGTAAGCGTAAGACCAGGGGCTGGAGTTGGGATCCATGTGGTGTGCTTGAGCTGGAAGCAGGTATTTTTGTTTGGGGTTAATTCTTGTATTCTCAGTATGCCATAAACATCAAATGCAGATTCCAGGGCTGCAACTACAGACACGGTCTGCTCAGCTCGATACCAAATCGAGACATGCATATATACATGTGAAATTCGTAATCGTTTTTATTCTTTAGTATTCAATTTGTATTCCACTTGCCGCAATCACTGGTTTTATGATTTATCAAATGAACTTTCATTCGACAATATGCTTTAATGAGTACATCAATACAGTTTCGTTTTATGCAGCCCTAGCGACAAGTGCATTTTTCGCAGATACTTTGATATTTATACATATACACACATACATACGATGATAAATTATGCCGCGCACAGTTTGGCGTGTTTAGGAAGGCACATTTTTTCTTATTTTTACAAGTTCTTTCAAATTAGACAAGTTGTATTTGGGTATTTACATACATATGTATGCGTGTAAGTTTGTACATCAGTTTATATTTCCTTTGACCACTTTTAACATATACATACTTATGTACGTATGTATGCTTAAAGTATATGTATGCAAGTACATACATACATGTGTGCGTGCGTTGAGAGATAGTCACTAGCAAAGCAACTTGGTCGTTTTACTGTTTCGTTGCGTTCACACTGCGATGGATCATCTTTATTATTAGCTTTGATTATGCACTTGTCTATTTACGTTACAATTTTAAGTAAAATTATTTTGTAAACTACTACAATTGGGCTGCATAACTTTTTTGTGGGTGAAACAATCTCCAAAATGGCCGCTCAAGTACAAATGAACTATTGTTCATTTGAACTATGCACACGTGAATCAGTTCGATGAAAGTCGTGTGCTTATGTTAGCCGAAGTGTTAGTTTTGCTTTGAATTTTGTTTGATATCTGTATTATATCTGTAGTAATATTTGTTTGGTGAGTATAGTTTACAGTATAAGCACATTATTTCCATTCTTATATACAAACCTAGTAAATGCATGTGTAACAATGTGCGTAAATACAGTACTTATGTATGTAAACACGCATATATATGAATTTATTTCCTACCGAAAAGTGTTGTAAAATTTGATATCTTTGTACACCACTGATCAACTAAACTGTAAGAAGCATTCCAACCGGTAAATTTGTTTGGTCAAATAACAAACACATATGTTGCACACATATTATTTAGAAAATACTTTATTTGTTTTAATTGCCCCTTGTCACTGGTCAGTACTCTTGTCTAATAAATGCATATATGATATATTTTATTATATCTTGTCTTTCGTAAAATAAAATCCGCGCTGAAAGTTATTTTATTTTATTGTTTCTACTCTTATAATGTTAGTCAATTAATTATCATTCAAACACGTTATAAATATATTTACTCACAATTGACGTAATATTCATTAAAAATAATATAATTTGAATTGAAATACTGTCAATCGATACTAGCTTAAATTGGTGTATTATCGATAACTTGTAATCTCTATTAGTGACTGTCAATTTACTCACTACGAGTTTTTTTTACAAAAAGAAAAGAGGAAAAACTTTTGGATAATACGTATTTAAAACATTATTTGTCAATACGTTAAAACAAAAACTAAATAAGTTAAGCAAACACTTCTCCAATAACTAAAAAGGTATGCAGTATTGTATGAAATCCATTATTGCACTTAGGTTGATATTTACACATTCTACGTGTAAGTGAAAATACGCCCATTAACTGTAATCGTGCTCTTTTAGAGTACAATGGATTTGGATTTTGGAGACGACTTTGCTGCCAAAGAGGAAGTTGATCCAGCTGCAGAGTTTTTGGCACGCGAGCAATCGGTTCTTGGAGACCTTGAAGCTGAAATAACTGGTGGATCTGCCACAAGTGCAGTTGCTGCACTTGCAACCGATGATGGACTGCTGGGCGGCTTAGTCAGCACCGGGGCCGAGTTAGGCAGTGAACTCTCTGCCAATGTGGGAGGTGGTCTCGAATCATCGACTGGCAGCTTCGAGGTCATCGGCAGCGAGACTAACGAACCAGTTGGTATCTCAGGTCCTCCGCCGTCGCGTGAAGAACCCGAGAAAATAAGGAAGTGGCGCGAGGACCAAAAAAAGCGGCTAGAGGAGAAGGATATTGAGGAGGAGCGTAAAAAAGAGGAACTCCGCCAGCAGGCCAAGAAGGAGCTAGATGATTGGATGCGCCAGATCGAAGAGTCCATTTCGAAAACAAAACTATCGTCTCGCAATGCTGAAGCTCAAGCCGCGTCTTTAGAAAATGGAGCAGTCGAACCTGGAACTGAATGGGAACGCATCGCCAAGCTGTGCGATTTTAATCCTAAGGTCAATAAATCTGGAAAGGACGTCTCACGTATGCGGTCAATTTACCTGCATCTGAAGCAGAATCCCATACAAGTACAGAAAATAGCTTAAAATATACAAATATATATAAATATAAATAGCCCTATTACGCACCTACTGAAACATTTCGATTTGACTATTTAGATTCTGATACAAAGTATTTTTTGTAAATTCCAATTATATTAAATATGTATTACATACGATTATTTTGCTTCTGAAGTGTGTTATATGATATTGAATATAAATAAAAATGTAATCATATGCATAACATTTGTTTTATTTTTATCTATAATTAGCGAGTCCAAATATTAAATATTTTTCTATTTATTTGTATTATTATTTTTAGTGTGATGTCTGAAGAAGTGATGGATAATAATAAGGATCGTGCGGAGAGTATTGAGAACTCGACGTCTTCCCACAATCAAAAACGAAAAGATTATCTACCGTGGGACGATTACTTCATGGCCACCGCAATACTCTCATCGAAGCGAAGTAAGGATCCCTCTACGCAGGTTGGAGCCTGTGTCGTAGACAACCACAATCGGATTGTTGCTATTGGTTACAATGGCTTTCCAAGAAACTGCAGCGACGATGAGTTTCCATGGTCGAAGGACGAAGATAAGAATTCGATGAAAAATAAATACATGTATGTGGTGCATGCTGAAGCCAACGCGATACTAAACAGCAATTGCACCGCACTAGACGGTACGCGTCTTTACACAACTCTCTTCCCATGCAATGAGTGCACAAAGTTAATTATACAATCGGGCATCCGGGAAATATATTATTTATCTGACAAGTATAGGGATAAGCCTACGTATCGAGCTGCCAGGCGGATGTTTGATGCAGTTGGCATTGTCTATAATCAGTTTATCCCAACGCAAAAAAAGATTACTATCGACTTTGACTCAATTAAGTAAAATGATATGATTATCGTTAGTTAGACGTAGAGCAGCTAACTTGAACTAGTTTAATTGGTTTTATCCTGTTTGTTGTGTAATTCCTTCTAATAAAAAAGCATACAAACCACAATTACGTACATTATCTATATATATATTTGACATAACTATATTTCTAAGATGGTCTTCGGTTGTTGCTCAACATTAAAAAATACAAAAATTACTGCACATCTGTCGAATCGGCAATGTTTGAGTTCTCCTCAGACTTTTTTGACACGGGCGAGTCGGATAGATGTGGGGACAGGTCTCGCAGCTTTACCACATTGCCCACTGAAACCGAATTCGCAGCTTCTGTGACAGAATAGCCAATGTCCGGCGGCGTACCTTCCGGATAGCCTAAATAGTAATCGGCAATGCGGCCAGCCTCACGCAACCCGCTTAAATACGCGCCGTGGACAGTGGCCGGATAGTTGCGTATCGTGTGCTCACCGGCAAAGAAGAGCCGCGGTAGTTCCTCGGTGTCTTTGCTGAAATGTGGCTCATGACTGGTGGGCGGAATAACAGGTGCAGCGAGCAAATCATAGTCGCTGCCTGAGGAGCCCACTGACACATAGCTATATGAGCCGCGGGCCCACTGATCACTGCGCCAGCGAGTGACGACCGTCTCTTTAGGCTGTGGAACCGATGTATTGCCGAAGATATTCTTCAGCACGGACATACAGCGCCCGATGATGATGTCATCTGTCACGCTCTCCACAATATTGGCCGCCATGCCAGCGACAAGAGCCAGCAGCACGGGTGACGAGCTGATGCTCCAGAAGAGAAACATTTCCCCTAATAAAGTAAATCTTTTAATGTTTTTAACGTAAAATGAATAGAAAGTCAGCTACTTACCACGACTAGCAGTCGTGCTGCCCACGTGCCCAAAGAGATTCGCATTGGGATCCCAGAATATACGATCGAAGCAGAGCACCACCTTGTTCAGATTGCCAAATCCCAACCGACGTATCGCCTGCTGCTTCCAGTCTGGCAGTGGCGGATCGAATTTCACTGTATTGGCATGATGTGCCTCCTCCTGTGTGACGGCTACCTTTAAAACGCCCAGCGTAAGCGTACAGACGGCTAAGTCGGCCTTGTAAGTCATAAGCGAGTTTGAAGTCTTCAGATTTTCGGCCACAATCTCGACGCCTTTGCTGGTGTACTTGATTTCCTTGACCGCACTGTTAAGACGTATGTCTATATTCTCGGTGAGAGCAACTGGCACACAGGAGTACCCATTTCGCACTGTCGTGTGGTGTCCAATGAACTCGAAGTCATCGTCCTGATCCCAGTGCTTCAGCGACAAGTTGTCTAGGCGGGTGGCATTGGCAAACTCCAGATTGGCAAAGTGCCAGTCGAGTATCAGACGATCACGCGAGGAGAGATACACCTGGCTGTATGAGTGAAAAGTGTAAGGGTCAAGAGTTCATGTCTATAGATAGAATCTGACTAACCTCGGTGCGTTCTGTTCGATTTCCTGCAGTTTCATCTCCAATTTATGGCCCTCGATGCGTTGCTCCGCCTCGGAGCTTATAGCATCCTCCAGTTTAATTTGAGTGTTGCGAATCGCGTACTCCTGGGACGCATAACTATTTTCATTGTGTGCGCTCCTTGGCTGTCGCTGTTTAATTAGATTTTGAAGATCTGACCTAAGCGTCGCAATCTTCTGTAAGGTGGCTTTAAGCCGTTTTCGATGTTCAATGATTCTTGTTTGGGCAGAAATAATCTCGTGCATATGGGCAGCTCGTTTCTCTTGCACAGCTTTGTCTTGCATATTGATGATCCATTCGAGAGCATCGCCCAATGAAACTGGATTGTTGCCGGCATAGTTGAAGTCTAGGCGATGCGACAAATAGCTTGCCGACTCCAGTAGGCGGTTAAATTCACGCTCGATGACATCATCCTTTTCTTTGGGTACCGGTTTTCCGTCAGGTCCGTATAACGGACATGTCTGCTGGATTGGCACCAGATCCATGCCAATCTGTTTGCTCAGAATGGTCATGGGATTGCCGTAGACACCAGTTACTACCATGGCGCCAAGGTCTGCAATGTAGCTATTCTTGCGAAAGGTGGCAATGCGGCCGCCAACCCGATCTCTTGCCTCCAGCACAATGACATCCATGCCAAATTGTTGCAGCTGTTGCCCAACGGCCAGTCCGGAAATTCCGGCTCCAATTACGATTACCTTGCCAAGCTTTTTACTGGGTATTGGCGACAGACGCTTAAAGATGCCGAAATTTATGAAGCCGTGCCGTTCCAGAAACGAGTGCACTCGCCTAACCAGATTCGGGTCACTGTCAAAGGGCGGCGGCAGTCGCTTGAGCGCACTGTCAAAAGTCAACTGGGTCTTGGGATTGTCCACCCACATGTGTAGCAGGCTGTTGCGAATATTAAGGAACACTCGATGACCGAGTATTCCCGAGCAGCTTATATCTGGGAAGCACGCCTCCTCGTTGGGTGTCATTTTGCTAAAGGGCAGGCGCGACTGAAAGACGGCACCTTCCTGACCCGAGAGTACCGTTGGGGTGCTGTTGTCCCGCGCTTCTCCATTGGTCCCATTTGTATCCTTTGGCAAAGTACTGCGTGATCCAGTGCCCGTACTCTGATTAGCCCCAGCCTCCGTCTTGCGGGTACGTTGTTCGGCCTGTCCCTGACTTCGCTTATCTGTCAGGCCCGAGCTGCTACCCGAAGAGCCAGAACTGCATTTGTCGGAGGCCGTATTCTCCGCACTGGCAGTTGCCGGTTTATTTGTGTAGTCGACCTTAGGCTTGTTACGCCGGCTGGTACGTCGCTCGTCACTGGTGGCGGGTGTGTCATTGGAATCATCATCGAATTTCGCCTTTGTATGGCTAGCAGCCTGGCTACCACTCCCAGAAGGATTTCGTTTGGGCGACGGCTCGCCGTCGGAGTCATCGCTAATAAGGGTAACATACTCAATGGGTTCGCCCATTTTAGCGGCACTGGTACCACTACCACCGGACTGAGTAGGCTTCATTAAAGAACTATTGATAATGTTAGAACCAAACTGAAACTGCTCTTCAAATCGGAATGCGAGTCACTTCCTTATTTCAAAACTTACATTTGTGGTAATACAAAATCAAAACTCAAGCCGATCAAAAGTTGATATATAGTAGCTTAGAACGAATTTATTTTACACATCTTAAATTTATTTGCCGGCATTGAATGTCGGTATGTCTACTTGCACGCTAACTGTTACTTTAACTTATAACTTTAAATATTTGTTTTTTTTTTTTATGCATTGCAAAAACAAATCCTCCGATGTGCGACGGCTTTTATCGTGTACTATTAATGTTATTCTGCACTGTAAGCAACAGTGCTAAGCACGAACTTAACAGTGGCACGAAATTTAACATTACCTTGAGTAACAGACCTCAAAATATGAGATTTACTGTTGAAATTGAGAGAAATACATTTATTTTCACATGTGCATAGTAATGTAATATCCTTTGAAAAAAATGTTTGTTTGTTTGCATTTTATTAACTGAAAACACCGAGCATCAAATATAATTGGATCAGTGCTGTAAAATACTTATCACTTTGTCTATCGATACCAAGTATATTATGCGATTATTTCTGCACTTTAAATATAACGGAACATATGTATATAAAATAAAGCAGTGCAACAATTGAAAACAGTTGTAATGCATATGCATAATATACTGGTTTATTGTGGGTTAATAACGAACATGATTTTGGTTTTATAAAAGAAATTTAAAATGTTGGAGAGTTAAGTACACGCTTTAGTCACGCCCATCACAGCAGCCGTCGTAAATAATTTCACTGACGCAGGCTTGCACTCTCTCATTGAAGAAGTAATCCCAATGGCAAGTTTTCTCCGCAACTTCGACACCATCAACACATTCAATATAGTTGTGGCAATCATTACTGCTGCTGGTCACAAGCATCGTTCCGCGTCCTTCGCACCGGTTGTAAGTGCAAACCACTGATGTGGGCTCGGCGCACATTTGCCTAGTGTTGTCGAAGAAAAAGCCCTCCGGACACTGACTCCACCAGGGATCAATGTCGTGAACAGCGCCGTAGTCACCGCAGTAAAAGTAACCACGGCAAGTGGCACCGTCCGGCTGGTAACCCTTAATGGGCTTAGATTTCGACAAGCATACGTCCTTCTTGGAATGTGCATTACAAGCGACTAGGTTCTTAGCCTTGCAGGTTCCACTCTCCACGTCAAAATACTGCGCTGAGGTGCAGGACTTGAGCGTGTGCTTTTTACTCTTGCACTCGTAGTACTCGTTACAATCACTCTCTTGCCGAAACTTTGTTTTATCCGGCAGCAGCTCACATATATTGGCAACATCCACACAAATTGAATCACTTTCGTGCTGGCAGGACTGCGTTGTTTCATTGAAGTGCTGGGTGCCCTCGCAGTGGCCGGCCAGGGATTCTCCATTTCTACAGTACAGATAGTTGTGACAGTCCGTTGGATCGGCCACCCACTTGCCGTCCTTGCCCTCACACAGGTTGCCACAGTGCACACTGTTACTAGCCGTCGCCTTCACGCACTTCTGGGAGCTGGCGTCGAAGACCAGATCATCGGCGCATTTGTGCAGGATGCCGTTGCCATTTTTGCATTCAATGTACTCATTGCAGGAGGCGGGCTTCCGGATGTGGATGCCATTCTGGAACAGCCGACACATATCCTCAAAATTATACAGTGCTTGCAGAGACTGAGGCAGGCACAGGGCAAGCAGGATCAGTCCAATACAAAATCTCAATGGCACTAAAAAGCAATGGGAAAGTAATCAATCGTATATGGTAATATTCTCGGGAACTGTACTAACTGCCGAAGGTACGCAGCTCGCGCAAAACACCTGTCAATTATAAATGTCTTTTTGCTCACCTTGCATTGTTGATTGATTGGGAAATACCTTTCGTATTTCTGATTTCGATGTTACTGTTCAAATGGTTTGTCTTTAACTAAATGGGGATTGGTGCTTGGAGAGAATTTATATATGGAACAGAATGTCGCTGATACCTTATACCTAATACCTGATACCTGCTACTTGATAACTGATTCTGCAACAAATTAGGGGTATATGTTCTCAGCGGTTCAAATCTTATCTTTGTTTTGCCAAAATTTGTGCAGCCGTTGCCGAATGTAGCGCCAACCAAAATAGAGTTTTCCAAATAGACATTTTATTTATTAAGGCTAAGGCAGCTTACTCTAAAGCATTTCAGCAGCAATCGAAATCGTTTATTATGTGATATATGCCTGATAGATAGGTAATAACCAGCTGGTCTCGGCACATAACAAATTATTCTCGGCTCATAAATCCTTCGAATTGATAAACTGATTGCCGAACGCCGCGGCGTTCATTAACTCTATTGAAATTTTTTGTTTAATGTGCGTAAGACGGACATTCATATCTATCTCAATTTTTATATTTCACTTGTAATGGTACATGAATAAAAAATAAAAATCTGATATGGGAATATTTGTCGAGAGTGCTCTACTCAAACATACCCTCTACACTAAAATTGGACAATATATATTTATCCAAGCTATGGAATTACACATTTCAAAAAACCATTTTTTGAATAATAATAATAATAATAATGATAATAATAATGAAATTCTGTTGGAATATGTAGAAGGATACTATGATATAATATGCTAGATGATACGAAAGAGAAAAATTGACAGAATGTGAGAGAGCTAGAGTCGGCAAATGGGAGCCATTAGTAAAACCTTTAGAAATTGAAAATGATCTCGAAGGATCGATAAATGAAGGCAATATATAATCTGATAGTGAATATACAGATTTATAGTAAACATATTGTTGATGAGTGATTTGATCTCGCAAGAACAAGGAATTATAAATAATGAAATCATTTGGAGAGTGTCCAATCTCTTGTTTATGGTAAATATCCTGTTTAAGAATTTCAGACTTTTCTATTGTGTCTATTGAAGCCTTCAAAAAGAAATTCTGTCAAGAGGGATGGAAGATGACCTAACGAGCACTACCTATTTCTGTGGGAGACTTAATTCGGTCTACCCATTCGATTATAAAAAGTTTATTATGAATATAATATGTGTTCAATTGCCTTATTACAGAGCCCTTGATAATATGGCAAGATCATTAAAGTATGCTGCACATATTTCTTGCATCAAAGAATATAAGACTGAAAATATCTTATAGCTTGATGCCCAAAAGTATATTATAGAAAAAATCCAAATTACGAATTACCAATAAAGGAACGAGTAGTACGATGTCTGTTCGGCTCTAAGTCTCTAAGATAATTGAGTTAAATATGAAAAAATAAGGAGTAAAAGCTAAAATATATATACTTATAAGTTAACGTAATTAAAACTATTTCTGATCAATATTTATTATATATTATATACCCAAAATGGAGATATAAATAAATTTCAAGCTTTCAATAACGCAAAAATAAACTGCGCTCATGCAGACAGATGTACAGCAAGACGGATAATGCACAAAACTAATATACTCATTTTGCTTTCGTATGCTTTCGCTCAAAAGTATGCATTTCATACTTTTCAAAAAACGAATAAAATTACAAAAAAAAAAAAAGCAACAATTCCTTTAAGATAGATTTCGTAGAACACAATTCAGCGGAAATGGTATTGTTCGTAAACGTTGTCAACGATATGGAATGACACAATGACAGGCTCGATACGATTAGTTGACGAGTAACGCAGTTAGCTGGAGACGACGATCAATAATTGGTATGTCATTGAATTAAAAAATAATTACACAAATAAACAGTTGTCCACAAGAAATTGATAATCCGGACGGCACTTGACGATTGACGATAACAAAGATGATAAATCGAGCTGCGGGAAAAATAACTCAATGACGTTCGATCGGCTAGGTAATATGATTAGGGAATGTTCGCATATAAAGCCAGTCGCTAGAAATCGCAGCCCCATTGCTACTTTCTGGTACACTGAATAGAGAAAAAGGAAAATTAAGAATATGTTAGGTGAGGCAAAGCATTATCGCATTTTAATTATGGTATTTTTCAGTGTTTCAGTTGCGGGTAAGCTTATCTGCAAAAGTGCGAACAGTTTTAATTAAACGCACCCAGATAGGCTATTAGATGGAGCTGGCAGGCTTGGCTCTCTATATAAAGCATATCGTGCGATTGGTAGGCTTAGTATTGAGTTGGTGTGCTCCTACAGCATACGCGGCTATCTAATAAGTCAACTACAATCGAACCCAACCGAACCGGTCCGAACCCAACGCGATGACTGGTAGGCCTGTGATACTAAAATGCAAAAAATACCAGAATGGATAGCAGCAAAAGGATTGGGAATTAATCAGAACGCTTTTCATTTTGCAGCTTTCCACTTGAAGGCAACTGTTCTGGCGACGGCCTGCCTAATGCTGGCCAGTCAGTCCGCTGGCTATACGATGCAGGACATGTGTGCCCAATGGTCGGGCAGCGGATATATTGGCAATCCCGCCGATTGCAACAGCTGGGGCTACTGCAAGGGCCAGCAGCTTATAGGCTATGGCACCTGTGACAAAGGTCTCGTTTACGATTCGCAGACGCAGACTTGCCGGCCAGAATCCACCACGACGTGTTCGACCAGCGCCCAGAAGACATGCAGCGCACTGAAGACACCTGGATTCGTGGCCGATCCCAACGATTGCACCAAGTATACGTATTGCTTTGGGGATGGCACCGCCAAGACAGTATCATGCCCAGCTGGTCAAACGTATGCCGCCAACAACAACACGTGCGTGTGGGGCCCAACATGCCCACAGAACTCCATCTGCCGTTTCATGCCCAACAATATCTTTATTGGCGATCCGAACAATTGTGGCCAGTATCTGCACTGTGTCAATGGGTACGGAGTGTGGGGCCAGTGCACAACTGGAACATTTAACGCTGCCACCGGATACTGCCAAAAAGCCAATCCATGCTCCGACGACGACACCAGTAACAACATCAACAACAATAATAACCCAGATCTTCCAGCTCCAACCACACAGAACTGCACCACAGGGGATACGTTTATTGCCGATGGGAAGACTTGTTACGGTTACTACTTCTGCAAAGATCCTGCTACTTCTAACATTGGTGTTTGGGGCTCGTGTCCGTTAGGCTTGGAATTTGATCCAGACGAAAAAATATGCGTTTCTCCCGCTAGTTTAGAATGTACGTATAACCGTTGTGCAAATACTAATTTGACATACGCCGTTGTTGCGAATACAAATTGCACGGAGTACACATACTGTCCGACTGGTGGCAGAAGCTATTGTAATCCGGAATACCCCTATCTGGACGAGATAAGCGGACAATGTGTGCCCACAAAGCCAACGTACCCTGTTTGTGGACCCGTAGAAACGTAAAAGGAAAACTATTTTACAAAAACGGACAAAATGGATGATAATATCTTAAGGACCGCAGTGGCTTCATATTCAAACATTGCTAAAGTCGATTGCACATAAATAAATAAATCAGTTAATCTAGCACTCTGACCTAAGTATTTTCATATTTTATAAATTTGACAGGGATATCTATTTCGGGAACTTTGGTTCAATCCAAGTAATGGATGGATACGATACGATTAGATAAGATGCCTTTGTCAGAAGCGAGTGATATGAAAAGGCCATAAGGGCCATGTCTCGAATATTCTAGTCATCTCGTCGAGGCCAGAAATCGCTCAATTATTCAATTTGACTATTGTACGGAATTTTTCTTTGAATTCAGAACCGATCGAGGGTTGATGGCATGGCCACCGAAACAGCGAAACAGCGAAACATAAAACACCGAAAAAGCAAGTCACTGAAATAGCGAAACCCGAAAAACCCGAACAATCGAACCGCCGAGTCACCAATGGGCCATGTTATTGCCGTGTAATTTACATGCTGTGCGCTATCAGATGCGAGTGCTATCGCGCACATTGATATCTGATATCAGAGACAGGCAAAGACATTGACATCGACATTGCCTTCCTTGGGCCTGTGCATTTTCAAAATTGATTTTTTCGCTAAACGGCAATGAATGAAAGAATGAAGCTTTGCATATTTAAGCAGGTGCCGACCGGTGCCAGCGCATCAGTCAAGTTGTTGAGCTGCAGGCGGAGCTAGCGATCGCAACAATTTAAGGATACCGATAACTATCGCCGATAACCAACGATAACCGAGAACAGCATGAAACAAGGTAATCCCTCACTCCCTCACTCATTCACTCTCTCTCTCTCTCGCTCTTTCGCTCTTTCACTCTCTTTTTGATTGACACTGATTCACATTGTTAATGCCGTTAATTGTAGCTAGAGGAGTCCTGCCCCTGCTTGTGCTTGCCGTGGTCGCACTGGCCGGTGGCAGCAAACTAGCCGACTTCGAGTCTCTCTCGATAAGTGAGATGTGCGAGTTGCTGCCCACGGATACTAGCTTCCTGCGGCCAAATACGTGCAACTATTGGGTGCACTGTCCGAGCTATACCACCGCATTGGAGGAGGGCACCTGCGCCACAGGACTCAGCTATAACAAGGAGAGGGGCCGTTGCACCGTCTCTGAAAATGTCGATTGCCCCTACGAGACGACTGCAATGAACATTAACACCATTGTCAATGCCTGTGCCAACGAAACGGATGGCACCTTCCTGCCGGATTCCACAAGCCACAACTGCCAGGGCTATCTGCTCTGCAAGGGGCACCGCGAGGTCAAGGCCAACTGTCCCAAAGAGCTGATCTTCAATCCAAGATCTCGCTCTTGTGTCTACCCCACCCAGTACAGTTGCCCGGGCAGCAGCCAAAAAACCAAATCCCCGGTCTGTCGCTCCCTGTCTAACAACACTCGTCTAGCCAATGAGCAGCATTGCCACAAGTACTACGTCTGCATCAACGACGTGCTCTATGAGCGCGAATGTGCCGCTCATAAGGCGTACGATGTCACCCTCGGCCAGTGCGTGCCCGCAGTGAATGCCACGTGCTATGCCACCGCAGCGCTGCCCCCGCCAGAGAATACCTTCTGTCTGGTTAACGGCACAGCCCGCCAGGGCTACTTTGCGGACGACGAGTCGTGCAGCCACTACTACATCTGCAAGGCTCCCACGAATGGCAAGCACGACACGAATCCCCAGCATCTGCGTTGCCCTCTGGGCTTGTACTTCGACTACGAGAAGCTCTCCTGCCGCGATCGTGTCAATGTTCGCTGCCCGCTGGACCGTTGCGTCGATACCACCTTGACCTATGTCAATGTACTAGGCAACTGTCAGTCCTATGCACGCTGCTCGAACGGCGTCACCGTCAGCACTGGCCATTGCCCCACCGACTACTTCTTTGACGAACGCAACCAGGGATGCACGCCCGTTAACCCCAACTATGTCGCCTGCGCGGCCTGATCCTGTCTTCAGTTTATCATTCTATTTGCAACTTATTAAATTAGACCTCAATTTGGTGGAAGTCAAAGAGCATTGCATATTCCTTTAGTTCTGTTTAATTATCATTATCATGCACATACATATATGGGTATGTACATACAAATATGTATACATTAAAATTTGAAGGTCCGATTGAAGTTCCCATGCCGGAATATTCGAGTTCAATAATTACAAGTTTTCATCAGAACTAGAAAACTATTTGCGAGAGAAAATTCAGCATATAAACTGCGTTATCAGGCAGTCAGAAATAAATGTGATATTTTCGACGAATTCGAGAACTCAAATACGAATGCCTTGTACGACACACACCTGATGCCTGCTAATTAATACTGACGAGCGTTGATAGTATGCAGGTGCTTGTAGCAACTCACTGGTAGTAAGAGTCACTGTACCTCTACAGATAAACGGCAAGGTGAGGTGAGCGCAGCGCTATCACGAAAACAAACTGCCGAAATATCTCAGATACATACAAGGTTTCGGATCTCACATTTGAGGCAACTTGAAAATATTATTTCCAGCGCTCATCGCGCGGACAATTCTATGAGCGGCTCGACAAGTAGAACAACTCTACCGCCTCCTAGAAATTATTCACTACACATGTACTAGCAAGAGTGTGCTAGTTGCAACTGCTCGACTAGGAGTTACCCTCTTGCTTGCCTAATCATCTTCTTAGGGCAGATTCTCCACTTATGTGTATTTACCAAAGTCTCTATTTTTCGGAATACGTTCTCTGTGAACCTCGTAAAATAGAAATTCTCTGTGCTCATAGACATGACTAGATCGACTCAGCTCGTCGTTTAGATCTGGAAAATATATGGATTATATGGTGTCTGTAAACCCTCCTACAGCCAGTATACGACTTCGAGCCCGATCTCTGCTTACTACTACATATACTAAAGTTCAATTATCAATGTATATATTTGAAATTAACAGTATACAAGTTCTAGTGAAATTTAACACTCTGAATCCATTTCAAAGCTGAGGAGAGTGAAATTCTTTTCTAGATCTAGGAGGCAACATTTAAGGCAATGGTCAGACGTATATTCAAATAGTTCAAAGCAAGTGCTTATCAAGGTGACTTGCACCTTGTATCTATATTATATATATAAAAGAGAGTTGTGAAAAGTTTTCCAGCACTTATAACGCGAGATCTGCTGGATCAATATTCATGGTTTTTGATTTGTTGGATTTGTCTCCGCTACGAGTAGGATAGTAGATCTTAAAAATACTGAAAAAATTTCACGAATACTTGAAAAACGCGGTTTTTTCCCTAAAGA
>NW_022045869.1:1001200-1068055 GCF_001654015.2 Drosophila navojoa | reverse complement strand
GTGTATCCCAACCTGAACAACATAGCTTTCAACAATTTTTTACTTAGAAATAATGGATAGGACAATGCAACGTTTGCCAGGCCAGCTAGTTTGTATATAAATATACATACATGTACATATATCAAATTGTAAATCCCATAAATATTAAATCATATCACATTTATATTGTGGGCATTGCCTTCAAAACCCACACGATTTGTGAGCAAAAAATAAACTTATCAAAGTCCATGGTGAGTAAATAAATAAATGACGCTATGCTTATGAAATTGACGGCTCTGTGATATGGTATTGGGCTATACCATTGTGTGCGTGCTTTTCAGGTTGCCGTTGTCGAGTCGCCATCCATCATTGCCGTATTTGTTGTGGATTGGGTAGATATCGCGCAGGCTGCATAAGATATGATCTGGTCGGTGCAGCGCTGGGTCTGTTCGTCGAAGTAATCGCCATTAGGGCAGGTGCCCTCGCCAATTTTGACGCCGTCTTGACAAATGGCGTAGCCCGTGCATCCATCATCCGATTCGTTGGCCAGCTCAATGACCGTATAGCCCAGGCCGACGCATCGGTTGTACTCGCACTTGATGTTCGATCGGGGCACGCAGGCGCCGCCAGCGCGGGCCGTGAAGAAGCGACCGTCATCACAGTCGCCGTGCTGGAGCAGCATTTGCCCATCGGCACCCTCCCTACAGTAGTAGTACCCATTGCAGCTGCTGTCGTCGGAGATGAAGACGCCTGCCTTGGGGCAAGTGTCCGGCCCCGCTGTCAGTGGAGGGGGCTCTGTGATAGCGCATTCCACATTCTGGGGGTAGTCACAGTCGCCCTTTTTGGCGTTGAAGTAGAAGGTGCCCGGGCAGGTGTCACGGATCACTTCGCCCTTCCAGCACATCTCGTAGCCATTGCAATTGAGCTCGTCCTTGATGAAGACGCCATCGGGCAGAATGTTGCAATAGCTGTCGGGATCCATTTTGGCAACGCACGGAAAATCACGGATGCAGGACTCAGTGCCCGGATTGTAGTTCAGTCCGGGGTTGCAGACGCCACGCTTACCCACACCGTCTGCACAATAGTAATAGCCATTGCAAGAGTACGGATCGGGAGCGAAGCCATTCGGCTCTGCCGCGCACGGATCGCTGGAGATACACTTGATATCAGTGGACGGCACGCAATCCTCACTCTCTCTATCATAGAAGAGACCTTTGTCGCAGGTGCCGCTCACGGGTTTGCCATCTACGCACTGTATCCAGCCATTGCAGATGCGCGGATCATTCATCTTCGTGCCTTCGACGACCAAAGTGCAAAGGACTTCCGGATCAAAAGTGGCTGCCACACTTGGCACTAACGCGAGGCCAAAGCCAAGGACGAGTAGGTAAAATACACTTCTATCTGCAAAGTATATAGTTTAGATTAGAATTCTCGAAATGCCATTCAAGTAAAGAGCCTTATAAGAGAGATAGTATATTGGTCTGAGTATTCCTGAAAGAAGTACTAGAGAATGGATCATTTTATGGGTATACACAAGTCTTCCTTGATGAGCTGTAAATTAGTATATCTAATACTAAGTAAGAATCCTATCACTTATTTTGTACGTATTATATGGGCACAGTATTCCTTCCATTTTATATAAAGTTATATATTCAATTATCGAATAGTTTACGCACTCATATTTTGCGGTATGTAAAGAGACGCGGAGGAGCGACTTGACCGGGCTAAGACAACGACTAACTGAGCAGCAGACCATACGCTTATTAAATATAACTTGTCACGCCGTATGTCTGATACGGGGACATAATTTTTAGAGCATTAGAAAAGAGCTGAAAGTGTCGCAATATGTTAAAATTAAATACGTATTTTTATCAACAGACTTATTCAGTTGATAATTTGGGAAAGACCGCACGCGTTCCATAGCTAAAGCCATTTGGGAATTGTTTAAAAATACTTTAAAGACGACATCAGGCACTTAAATCATCATCCAAAACAAATCAATGATCGACTGCCTACTATCTACATACGAAATTTAGTAATGTGAGGGAGGTCTTTAAATCAATATTACATATTTGTTGTAGATTTATTTATTTATTTATTTATTTGATTATGTTTGATTAGACATATTTATTAATAAAACTGTTCATTCTTATCGTACTTTAAACACAGTGTGTGGTATGATTATATGATTATTATATTTATTTTATAGAGGAAAATGCGTGAATTATAAACTGTAGTGGGCCAATGATTTTAGTATATTTATATCTTAATAAACACAGCACATTATCGTTTTGACAAAATCAATCCATTTAAAGGCTTCCAGACGGAGGGTAATAGTGTTGAGAGCATACTTTTATGATTAATCATCCAGGAAGCCCATCAATTTAGGAGTCCGTTTTTTCAATTCTGTTCGCTTATATTTTCGAATCTTAACAACTCTTTCATTTTTCATTCCCCTTGCAATTGGGGGCTCTTTATACACTGTGCATACCGCAATTGTTGATAATATAATAAGATTATCTATATATACTTAAAAAAAAGATGCAACGCAAAATCAATCCCCAGGTCTTTTGAAGGTTGATCTTTGAGTTCCATCTTTAATCCTACTTCTAAGCTCTTTCTTCAGAGCGGCAGCAGTCAGTGACCACACTCGAGCTACACAGTCAGAACGCGTAATCTTGTATTGATCATCGCAGGCTCAGTCTTTCGATTTTTCGTCTTTGGTAGCGTACAATCTGTGACTCTACTTGAAAGCTACGTACGGAAAATGCTGATGTCAAGGCATGCTGAGATCTCGGTCTGATCAGAGGATACAATCTATGCAGCCTACACTGCGTATAACTGCAAAGTGAACCTGAAACTTCACTCAACAAGTAGGTAGAATAGGCAGTTGCCTGGCCGATTCTGCTCTTTTATAAGACTTCCCGCTGCTGCCTAAGAGTATACTACATGTTCGACCCTTGAGGATGATTCATTCCTATGAAATTTGCGTCTCTTGTTATTCAGTGTTTCTTTTTTTTTTTATCGCATATTTAACCTCTGGCGCGACAAGTGCTCAAAAATAGGTTTTCATGTTCCAATTAGTGTACGCATAGTACTCTTTAATGGCTGCACCCAGCGGACGCTGGGTGTGGAAACCCGGCCTTATATAAGGCTCGAGCACGAGGTAATCGTCAATTGCTTTTCTCAAAGTGTGTAAAATCAATAACAACTCATCGCAAAGAGCGTCGCATGGAAATACGCGTGCATTTTGCATTGCTTGTGGGCATCTGTCTCGGGGTGTCCCAAGCCGCTGAGCAGCCGATTCACCAGGAAATCGCAGATCTGAGCCATGTAAGTGCCGGAGCTGCGTTCAAGGGAATGGCTGACTTATCGATGGGGTTGATTCCAGATTTGTGAGGGACGTGCGGATGGTCATTTGGTGGCCCACCCGTTGGATTGTAATGCGTACTTTGCCTGCCACAAGGTGACCACGCTATTCTACTGCGACCAGGGCCTACATTTCAACCCGATTGAATCTGTCTGCGATTTGCCGGAAAAGGTAAATTGCACTCCAGCGGATGGCATTGCCAGCGTCACTACCTCCACGCCCAGTGGACTGGCGAATGTCGACTACAATTGGTGGCTGGGCCGGCCTCAGCCGGTCTTTGTGGCCGTCGATGTGGCAACCGGTCTGGCCGTGAGCCCCATGGAGCGCTACGACCCGGAGCACATCGAGTGCCGACACTTTGGCGCCTACTTTCTGCCCCACCCCACCAGTTGCCAGCTGTACTTCATTTGTGCCTACGGTCATCTGCACCGGCACCAGTGCGGCCGTGGCACGCACTGGAACTACAGGAGCTCCGAGTGCCAGCTGAGTAGCGTCGCTGAGTGCTATGCCAACAGCCGTAATCCAGCTCTGGCTTCTACTCAGGAACCAACCTCCACGCCTGGCCAAGTCACAGTGTGCTACATTGTAAACATCAGCAGCAGCAGCAGCAGCAGCAGCAGCAGCAGCAGCAGCAGCAGCAGCAGTAGCAGCAGCAGTAGCAGCAGCAGTAGCAGTACTTTCCCTAGCTTGCCCAGTTTGCCCAGTGAACGGGAGCCGACAACGATTGCCGTCGCACCAACCCCGCCAAGTGTGGCACACAGCGCCTTGAAGTGCCCCTCGGAGCGACAGAGCTATCTGCCGCATCCCGATGACTGTGGCAAGTACTACATTTGCATTGCGGGCATGCCGGTGCTCACCTCCTGTCCGAAGGGCCTCTACTGGGACCAGAGGGCTGGCTATTGTGACCAGGCCAAGAATGTCAAGTGCTTTCAGAACTAGCAAATAAATGCGCCCAAGAGCTATAAGCGTCCGTCTTGACTATTGATCGTAGTCTACCTTAGGGAACAGTCCAGTACTTGACAGCAGTCTCATACATTCGATGCTTCCGCCACCTAATAAAATGAATCATCCATTCGATTATACTTTATTTGAAGCCCTTTTGATTCAAATTACTTTCGCTTATATCAATAATTGGCTAATGCAGTGCAGTTTACTCAGCTGCATTTCCTACAAAATCCTTGCCAGAGTCAGCCGCTGCCATATCTCGCGTCGCTTTTGTATAGTCTCCGGAGTCTCCACCTCTGGCTGCGCCTGCTGCCACTGAAAATCCGAGAAGCTGGCCTTGACACGCTGCCAAAACGTCACGGAACTGTTCTCAGGATGCGATTCACTCCCAAATCCCACCGCAATGCCAACTCCACAAAGCCAGAGCAGCAGCGCACACGTAAGGCGAGGACTGAAGGATTTCGACACACTCATTCTTGTCGCTGGATTTGTACTGACAGATGAATGCAGCGCGTTGTGGATTTCTTGTTTATCAAGCCAGCTATCATATCAAATAAATACATAAATCGTATCCAAGTCAAGCTGCTTATCAAATGGCAATTGCTTTACAACGGATGATAAGCTATCTTAACATCAACTCTTACAGACGAGACAACTTTTTTGTTAACTATAATGAAATAGACTTGGATAAATATATATATAATAGCTACGGTTACCTCGTCTCCCTAAGAACCATCCGTCTCAGAGTTATTGAGCGAATGAGAATGTAGGTTCAAGGTTCCGTACTTAAGATTTACAAATTTCTTAAGCAAACTCAAGTGCTCAACTGCTTTGAGAATTGTCAAGCAGCTGGACAACGTTGCTTATTAAACCATTAAAAGATTCCAAAACAGCTGCTCACCAGAGGAGCAAGCCCTCTCTCGTTGCGGCCCCCAGCTTTGATAAATGATGTCCTCCGCGTGCTTTATCGCATGTCCTTCACTCGGCTAGCCAGTGCAATTATTTATATTCATAAAGTCAACATTTCATTTCAATTTGAGAACACAGTAAGAGTGCGCGAGTCGGCAGTGCCTGACTAGCAAATGCCCTAACTGATGGAGACTCTTGCAAGAGATTAGATCTGATTCTTGCAAGAGATTAGATCTGAATGCAGACCGTCAGATAGGAGCTGTTGATGCTGACAATGAAACACACACACTTTATGATACTCGGCCACGCCTCCTCGTCTGCGAGTTGCACACATTTTGAACAAACACTGAACTCCAATTAACAATTAGGTCAGAGCACAAATTTCAAACGGATCAAATCAACTGCGCACTATATACATACATATGTATACCGGCCTGATAATTATATAACACATTTCATTTTACATGAATAGCAATCTGTTATTATCTGTAATATTGCAAGACATGTAAGAAAACTCTGCACGGCAATGCCCGACTTGAAAATACCCTGCATACCTTTGTAAGATGAATTTTTTTGATCTTGTTGGTTGTCATTTTTATCATTTTATCATTATGATAAGAAAAAACTGAACTCATAAATGCATAAGGCAGTCTTCTAGTGTTGCACAATTTTTGAAGGGAGCAAGAGAGAGTTGCTTTGACCAATGCATTAGCAGAGAGGCAAACCGAATTTAATTAATTAAGTACGAGAACAAGAATGAAGTCTGCCCAAGAGACTAGCACGATTACATCGACTCTTACATCAGCTCAAGAATAGATGTATATGCTCTATGGGTTAGGCCAAGTCAACCAAGATATTTCCTGTAAAGTGTCCAGGGCTAATCTGAATATATTTGGAGATCAATATTGCAGAATTGCTAGCCCATCCAAGAAGAAATAAATTATAACGGAATCAAATGATTACAAAAAAAGGAAAAATTTTGCTTTGTTGTTGTTTAATTGATAAATTCTTTAACATTTTATACATATGTATGTAAATATTACTAATTTACTGGTGTAAATAAAGCTATTTTGTATTACGCTCTTTACTATGATTAGTTATTGTATTTTGTAATGAATACATACGTATGTAAATATAGTAGAGTGTGTGTGTGTAAGTTTATGTATGGGTAGGTCGATTGCGTCTTGGATGCATCTTTTGCAAAAAGCATTCAAGCTTGAGAACTGCTTGATAATATTTATAGAATCCAACCAAATAATTATATATGGATTGAAATGCCCACTACATATGTATTTGTGTGTGTATGTATCGCAATTTTAGACTGCGAGCTTGCCATGATATTTGACTATATAATATAATAGAATGTACTATTTTAAAACACATTTTCAATTGCACACTAAATAATACTGTGGGAATAGCTTTTTGTGTACCACATAAATATATATCTATACATATTTATATATCAAATTAAAATATATATTTAAAATACAATTGAATTGTTTATTAAATATTATAATATTTCAGGTGTGTTCTTTTTGATTAGTAACTATGTATAGGTATGTATATATATATTAATGGTTATATTTGTGGGTGTGTGTATACATTTTTCGTTATATTTATACAAGTAAAAGTGGTTCCTTGTTCTATTTTGTGTACAATTGTTAAGTACAGTTTCATGTTCAGAAACATTGATTTAGGCATAAACTATTGTTTGTTGATAGCTCCAATAATATCTTAAGTATTATATATATTCTAAGTCTGTAATACCGCATATAAATATATAGATTTACGCATGTATGTATATACTAGATGCCCGATTTAGTTCAGATTTTGCGGAATCATTTTGAATGGCAGGAAGAACGTTTATCATTCCTTAGGCACTACATATTCTATTCCAAGCAATTCTCTGGTACAAATACAAACAAAGAAAAAAGTAGACCATTATTATTATTAACATTATCAAAACTAGAGTGTGTTAAAACCTTCATGAAGTTCATTTTTGTACATTCTCTTTTTTTGATGTTAAATTTGTATATAAGTTATCACATATTTTTGTGTCCAAAAGATATTGAAACTTATTTCAAATCGTTGTTTAAAATCGCTGTACTAAATTGCAGGCAAATGAAAAAGCATAACGAACATCCCACTCGATGTCAAGATAACGGAAATAATATAGTAGGATCTGTCATACGTAATTCTAATATTTGATATTTCAACAATAGTAAATAGATATTTTCTTTGAGCGCGCTCTGCTTTAAGTACGTTCTACATTGCCTATAGAGAGCCAACTCCTCAGAAAATCTATTATAAAAGATATGCCAAAACTCACTTCTCATCAGGACAAACTAACCGGATTACATTCAAGAAAGAAAGAAACGAAATGGCAAACTGATTAGAGACATAATTTTATATACTACATAGTTATTTACTGTTGATAGATGAAATCAGAAAACGAATAGAAAAGCTCATGTATAGGGCGAAAAACTAATAATAGAGTATATTTTCGTTAACTTTATCAACAGGTTGTAAGAAATTATAGAACAGAAGGGGCCAAATGAATATCTACTTTAAATCATGGATACTAACTTTAACTATATGTTTCTACAGTTGCTTAAATGTTCTTGTAAATATTTATAAACATGCTTACATACATATTTGTGTGTTTACTTATTGATTAAAAATAGTTTTTACTAGCATTTCATAATTATTTCTTTTCCATGGAAGAATGTAATCGTATAACTGTTTAATATGATTAGAGTATATGCATATGCCGACTTAAGTATGGATAGACAATGGGAATGGGTAGTATAGCACTTAGATGGAATGTTGATTATATCGTATCGTATTTGGACCCAAAGGTGCAGTATTAGCGATTATGTACATTGACCGACTCTATTCAAGGAATCGCCGATAATACGGAGTACTCCTTCTCTTGCTGACTTCCTTGACGTAAGTTTAAGCTAATCTCTCAATCAATAAGTTGCCTGTTGGCCAAGTGCCTGCATTAGACGTCCGTTTCATTGCTTAAGTTCCGCTGGAGGTCCAAGTTGCTCTGATTGGTCGTTTGCAGGGGTAGCTGGTGCGATATTTGCTTCTGCAGGAGCCTGGGATCAACGTTGCAGGCGTTGGTAGTGCTAGGTGAATTTTGCTGCGATCGCGGGCTGGGCGGCGTGGGCGTGGCTGGTATCTGATGCCAATTAATACTGTTCTGCGATGTGATGTTGCGGGTCTTCAGCAGTGGTGGGTTCTTCGTGGACGTGGAGAATGCCATGCCCCGTTTCAGCGGCACTCTAGAGACACGAACGAACAGGTACGCATTTAGGTGGTGGAATGCATTAGGATTCAAGTTGATGGACCGTTCGTGACGTAACACATGTTGATGATGCGAGAGACATGCCATGTCATGAGACATCATGAGAATATGCAATGCAACATATATGCGAATATAGAGAATTGACACAGAGATATTAAACGACAATGATGCTATGTACATATGTATAGTTATATTTATTTCAGTTGCTCCCATCTTCTGTTCGGACTCACCTAGTTGGACTCGGCGGTGGATAGGAAATGCCGCGATGACTGGGCGACAACAATAAGTTACCCGAGTGACTAGTCGTTGTGCCCGGCACAAGCAATGTATTGTTACTATAAGTATGTTAAATTTCACTTTAGAACCGATCAGACCATTAATTCGCTGGACTACATTGAACTGAAGCATTGAACGAACCAAAACGCAATTCATTTGCAGCTACGTTTTCAGTGGATCAACAGAGATCTAGAGATACCAAAGCGCGTGCATTTACAGAAAGCTCGCATTTAGAAATAAACTCGCGAATAAAATAATATTTACTAAAGTATATGAATCATAAGAGAATGGTTCAAATTACATGATGTACCATTTCTACATCGGTACATAAATATACGAGTCTCAATAAAAATATAAACTATTATTTGTATTTATTAATTTTTATTTTTAATTATTCATTTTTCTATGTATATAAATGTCTCAATGTAAATATAATTGGATAGATCAATAACGAAATGCTAATATATAAAATAAAAAACAGGAGATACCACTTCGGTACCTACTTTGGTACATTTGTGGAAACCACTCTAAATACTAAACTTATTTAAGCTAAGCTCTCTATTTCAGTAGTTTTCAATTGCTCTCCGTACTCCTAGGAAATTAAAATGCAGATCACAAATGCGAAAAATAAGAGAAATGTTGATTATGATGAGATCGCAGGCAAATTAGAAGTTGAGGGAAAAAGCGTTGTTGGTGTTGGCTTCGATGAAAGACACGAGTTAAACTTGACTTTACATTATATGTATAATAGAATATATAATATATTTATTTTAAAATTGTATGCATTACAAATAAAAAAATATATTCTAAATTAGACAAGCTATGTGTATATATATAAATACGTTTTTTCGTGGTTTTTGTTGATTTAGTTTTGTGTTTTTTGTTGTATGTGTATAACATTAACATTAACGACGTATACGGACGGTCTTAAGGACTTAAACAAATGACTGGAAAATGCTAATCAGAATCAGATGAGTAGTGAATACTTGTGTATGCGATTGCTTGCTCGTGTGCTTCTATAAAGCAGGAAGCTGAACATTGTCTGTGGCGACTTACGTTTGGTTATGTTGCAAGTTCAGGTTGGGCAAACTCTGGCCCAAATGGTTTAACGGCTGTACGGACAGGGTATTCGCCGATGTCGATGCAATTGTGCCAATCTTTGGCTTTGGCACGCCCCTCAGCAAGTGCTGCTTGCCCTTCGATGCCAGGCCCTGGTTACCTGCAATTGAGTGAAAATTGAGTATCGTATTGCTCGCTAGCATGGACTACCCGGCCTTACCCAACAGACTGGAGCCCTCGTCGCTGGAGAGCGAGTTAGTCTTTTCAAAGTCAACGGATATATTCCGCGAATCGTTCCACTCAACGCTGCCGCTGTGGCTGTTGTTCGCACTCGACACATGGCTGCCGATCGAGGAGTTCATGGGCGACTTGCGCACACCAAGGGAATCGCCGGTGGCACCGCCAGCGCCGCTGCCGGCGTAGCGTATGCTGTCGCCCCCATTGCCCTTCTTCAGTCTTTGGTAAATGGTCTTGGCGCGCCACAGCGCGTCGTACCAGTTCTTGGCCTCAATGCACTGCAGCGTAAAGCCCGTGGTGGCCACCTGGAACTCGTTGAGATAGACGCAGTTGAGCGTGTTGTTCTGCCCCAGGTGCACGATCAGATGATCGGTCAGATACGGCTGGCGAATGACCTTGAGCGCACCCAAGCCCTTCTTGGCAATGCCCTTGCACACGAGCAGTATGTCAGTCAGCAGAAAGCAATGCACGTCGCTCTTGCCGACATTGTCTTTGAATTTGTGGTCGCCTTCCATGAACAGGTGGCGCACCTGGTTGGCCGGACAGCCGCGCATGGGAGCGCACAGATCGAACATCTGGCTGTGCTGCTTGATGAGCTTGTCCAACACCTCGTTGTTGGTGTCCTGCAATATGATATCGCTGTACTATATGCGCAAAAGTATGTATATATTTGAGGATATCTACCACCACATCATAGGATTCGATGCGTGCCATGACGCCCTTGAGGCGCTCGCTCTCCTGCCGCATGGTCAAGTGGTTGTTGACGCTGCCAACGAAGTTCTCCACGCTGTGTATCATCATGTCCATCACTTCGATGTCCTCCACATCAGTCATGTGCTTCTTGATGGCCGCCAACAGGAGGCTGTACTTGGTCAGGCGCTGCATGGGACGGACAACGATGTCGGCCAACCGCAAGCGGTTGCACATCTTCTGCGACTCACACCAGGCCAAGTAGACAGTGAACAGCGCGTTGTTTTGATTGAGCTCCTTGCAGTAAAACTGGCATGTACTCTGCTCCGCACAGTAAACCTGGAGATCAACACAAGATTAGACAATCTACGGGAAATAATAGCCGTAATAGTTGATCCCACCTTGTAGGGCGCGAAAATTGAGGCGAACGCTATGAAGCCTTCTTGGAAAAAGGCATATCTCAGGGGCTCGCGTGTCCTTATGCTGTGTGCGACCATCGGATATAGATATTGGGTCCAAAACTTAATATTTGCCTCGCACACGGATCGTACGTTTGAGAACAGTCTGTGCTGATCGACATCGATCAGCAGGCGTTCCTCCTGCACGGCCTCCAGACAGGCCAGAAAGAGCTACAACACAATCGGAGTATAGATTGAAAGTGTCCTATTATAAGGATTCAATTGAAAGCTTACGTGCGTGACCGTTTGCAGCGCGTGAATGTAGTAGACCTCTGTGGTGACCAGCTCCCATATGGCCGTTTGTATCTTAATCTCGCTATCGCTCATCGCATTGCTGTCGACGAAGTCCCGCCACGACTTGTCCATGTTTTGCAGATAGTTCAAGGCTTCAGAGATCGCGGGATTTTCGGAGTTGAAGGCATCTGGGCGCTGGGGCACTCCGTTCTTGGCATAATTGTTGAGCAGATCGTAGAGCTGACTCTGCTGCGGGTTTTTTATGCCGAATATGGAGGACCAACGACCGAGTATCTGCTTGCTAGGGGCACTGCCTGATTCACTAGTCTCCTCCGTTGAGGCCGAGGACAGGAGGCGTGGAGGTCGCTGTCGAGAGCCCTAAAGGGAAAGAACACACCTCTAATATCTATTTGACGAAAGCTCCATAAACTTACGAAGGATGCTGCCTTCTGCAAGGACTTCCGACTGCTGTCGCGTTCCGTAATAACCAGATGATGTCCAGCCAAGTTCTCAACATCCGTGTGCTCGTCCAAGAGGGTTGTCATGTTCGATGGACCTATGAAGAATCGAATGCTACGTAGATCAAGTATTCATAGGGGCTAAGAGTATCTACCTGTGTCTAAGTAGCTATAAGGGGGAATATTGTCTGTAATTTTAATCTGCGAAAAGCTAAGATTTCGCCTCTGCAGCATGTGCCTCAGCGCATTTCTGTAAATAGGGAATAGAAACTCGTGAATGCATTCATATAAAATGGACTAAGTATGTCCAGGACTCACTGTAATGTTGTGCCTTTGGTTGCTGGTATGAACTGCTCGTCAGGACACGGCGACCCGTCCAGGCAGAAGGATACCGAAAAATATTCCAAGCTTGAAACCTACAGGAAGAAGTTACAATCATCATGTAGAACTCGACAGATATCAGCCTATTCCCTGCATGGACCTGAAAGTTCTAGTCCCCTTGCTGAATATATACATATCTATAAAGATATCCCGTTCCACTCATTGTTCTCTGTATTATATTATAGATTATATGCCAAATAGATCACATTGAAGAAAGTAAATCCCCTTTATGGGCAATGATTGATGAGAGAGGATGAAAGAAAGCGGAAGGAGACTTGAATTGATTCGTTTTTCGGTCTCCATTTGAGTGACCCGTGCCACTCAGTCTAGACTCCTCCACAGACTCCTCGTCTTGCCTGGCTGGATGACTCACCTCGCTGCGTGTTAATAACGGTTTCTTGCGATGCATTAACGACGAAGTCGTGATCGTTGGGGCAACGCTCTTAGAGCCACCATAGTGACTACATGGTATTGAAGCACCTGAGCCAATTGCCGACGCTTGCAAGCCATCGCTGGCATGGCTCTGCAAGGTCTTAGACGTGGGTGTTAAATAGGTTGTTCCGGTTGCACTGCTGCACGCCAGGTGTTGGGCGGAGCTGACGCTGCAGCGCACACCTGATCCGATGCCGGCCTGACTCGGGCTGCTCGGCGAGAGCATCAGGGACGGCGATCGGCGCACAAATTGTGGTGTCTGCGTATAAATCGTGGGCGGTGGAACAGTTGTGGGCGTGGTGTGTGGTTGTTGCGGCTTGGAGACCTTGGGGGCCTGTCGTAGCTCCCCCTACATGAGGTATTCGTATACATGTACGTATTTATGCAGGTATGTACGTGAGTAAAAAGTAGCATTCAGATTGGAATGGATAGTTAGAGAATAGAGAAAGAAATCAGAGTAAAACGTAGAGAGAAAGACAAAGAGAGAGAAAGAGAGTGAGTGTGTGTGAGAGAGAAAGAGAGAAAGAGCATAAGCATAAGATTTTGGCATATCTATAAGGAGAGAAACCAATCAGTATAATAAATAAATTAATTAAATACAAGCTAAGCACTTCTAATAGAAAATAAAAAATATCCAGTAAAACTATTAATCACAACTTAAGCAGCGAACATATTGTATGATGAGCGAGAGACAGACAGTCTAGTTTCCGTTGATAAGAGGAAATCAATGAATGTCGCAGATGCGGGAAGAGTGTGGAAAATAAAAACATAAATCGAAAATAATACGAATTGCTTTTTCACATTTTCACAATTTGGATGTGTCCCACTAGGGGAACGGCCAGGTGGGACGGGAGTCGGTTGGATATACATAGCATGTTGGTTGGCATACATACACATACGCACGCACACACACACACACACACACACACCCTATATGTATGTGTGTGTACATGTCGTATTTGGGGGCATGCAGTGTTTGAACTAAATGCCATTTGTTTTTGCTATCGTGAACTGTTTAGCCATATCTTCACTTACCGATTGCGTCTGCCGGCCAGGCGTGTCCGCTGGCGCTGACATGGCCGGGGTCGTGGAGGTCTCGGCGGTAGCTGTGGGTGCGGCAGCACCGTGCTGGCAGCCTGGCACCGGCGTGTCGAGGCCATCTAAGTGGGTGAGACTTTTTGATTTCAGCTGAAATGGAATAAATGAAAGAAGTGTGTGTGTGGGTGGGTGTATGTGTGTGTGTGTGTGTGTGTGTGTGTGTGTGTGAGTGAGTGAGTGACAGAAAGACGAAATCCGCAAAGCGTCGACCCAATATCCGACATATTTATAATCAAATTGAATACGCAACTTTGTCAACCAAATCGGCATAGTTGAGTGTGAGCACACATACATACATACGTACATACATATATGCATATTTATGTATGTGCATAGATAACATGAAAATTAATAACAATTAGCCACTGAGCACATACAAGTTCAAGTGCTTCAACTCTTTAATTTGCAAAGATTGCCTTGCTGGCCGACAATCCACAAAGCCAAACCCAGGTCCGATGCCATAAATCAATGAAATGGAATGCAGGCCCGTCCAAATAAAAAAATGAAAAGCCAAAGAAAAAAAAAAACAATGATATACTATGCAAATTCCTGCATTTGCATGTTTCCATTTCAAGCTGATTGCACCTGAATCGAGCCAGGCCAATCAATAAAATAATATTTTATTGCGCTTGACTAGTTACAGCTTGACTACACACACACACACACACACACACACACGCAAAAAAGAGTAAAATGAATAAAAATGATTCAGTCAGGAAGAAAAGCTCTCGAAACAAGATAATTAAAGCACTTACAGGAGGAAAGGACGCGAGCCGTTCGATTGGCAAATAAATTGATTCGAAATATGTTTGCAACAATAAATGGGCAAGTTGGGACAATTATGATGACAGCAACGAATCTCCAACTTTTCCAACAAGCGAAAATAAAAGAAATCCCCATGTGACATTGTTAGTTTTCTTCATGTTTGTGCCGCATACACAAAAATACACTTACTCAGCATCATGTAATACATATGTGTGTGTGGTTGTGTGTGTAAATAAACTAAAGAGCGAGCAGGGAGCGAATAGCATATTTAGAATCGAACTTATAATTCAAGAGTTACTATCCAGATATCTCAAGAAATAAACAGTTTAATATAGAAATTTGCGGAAATTCGAAAGGATTAAGAAACTAAACAAAGAACAGGGTTGCAGTCGGGAGTTACCCTCTGCAGAATACTCATGCACATACGAAACTCTACCAGCTCCAATTTCTTATTTGCCCCGACCCCAATCGATCAATATTTATATCATTGCAGACTAATACTATAGTCAGCTCAGAGTTCTGAAAAAACTTCGTTACAGTTTGAAACTATACTATTGTAGGGGTTCTTCCGATTTTTCATACAGAAATCCTTAACTTATGGTCATAGGTTATACATGTACTCAATTTTAAATTTAACTACAATAAATGCTGCTCAAAATAAAATGGAATAAGTTCCAATCAATATATAGGCCGCACCAGATTGTCACACCTCTTATGGACTTTACTCATCCTTAAAACTGAATAATCTTATTGCTTTATCAGCCGTGTCTATATCCCAAATGGAATGCTTTGCGCTTATGCGGACAGACAGACATATAGCAAGACGGTCCCGGCACCTATGAGCTCATAAACTCATTTCACTTTCCTGACTGAGTATAAAACCATACGTTATGCGATTATTTATTTAGATAGTTTTTGTTCTCAAAACGAGCCAATTTAGCTGCGTGGGCGGACAGACGGAGGAGAGACCTTAGCTACAGCATTCCGTATTCTCGGCAAAATGATAATACTGCTCTCAGGTGAGGGCAAACTAACAATAAATGAGAATGTGATGACAACTGGCATCTCACAAACTCTTAGGAAAACAAGAAGAGGAAGAAGCAGGAGGAAGCGGGAGCAGAAGCAGAAGCACAAGTAAATAAAACAAAGAAAGAAATTGAAAAGTCTTTATTCGCATGTTACAAATTGTTTTCCGGCAAAGGAAGGTGCTGTGCCATGCCGTGCATTGCCTTGCCGTGGCCCAGTGTCGCCGGTCGCCGGTCGCTGGTCGTGGGGTCCCTTGCTGGAGCTAAACATTGACTCACCTGCAGTTTGCTTGTCGGCGGCGACACGACCAGACAGATTTTCATTGTTGCACGTAAAAACTCCTCGCGCTTGCTCCGCAGGTCCGCCGGCACTGCGATGGGCGCTGATGTGGCGGGCAGAAAGGGATTCAGGTTGCGCACCAAGGCGCTCGCGTTGAGGCTCTCGGTTGGCGAGGCGGACATTTCGATTTTCTGACCCGGATTATGCTGTTGCTGCTGCTGTTGTTGTTGTTGTGCTTGTTGCTGTTGCTGCTGCTGCTGCTGCTGCTGCTGCTGCTGTTGGGTTGCAGTTGGGCTGCTCTGCTGATGGTGCAACAGCCGCGTGGGCGAGTTCAGGCTGAAGAGCTTGCGTCTATGCCGACCCGGCGTCGAGGAGGAGCTCGACGCTGGGCTGGGCGTTGGTCCCTGCGGGCAGCTAACACCACTTTCACTGAACGTCGACTCCTGGGAGCCGGCGCGACTGTAAGCGGGCGTCGGCAGCTGCGCGGATCGCGTGCCAGTGCCCCAGCCCGAATATTTCACAGATGTCACATTGCAATCTAGCTGCAGCTCCTCGGGCTGCAGCTGGCCCTCCTGCAAGTCGTCGTCCTCGTAGGTGCTGTGGTAGGTCCGTGCTGTAATTTCCGGCAGAAAGGGATTGTTCGGAGAGGTCAACGTGTACTGATAGTAGGCGCCAGCATCGCCGCTCTCGATGGGCAATGTGGGGTCCACATCGGCCTCATCTGGCGTGTCCTCCTCGGGAAAGGAGCCCGTGTTTAGGTCGTGTAGGCCACCGACGCCGCTGCTGCTGGATATCACATGGGCGCCCAGCTGCTCCCACTCGCCGGACGACGAGTTGAACGAGGAGGCGGTGAAGCCATCATTCGAATGGCCCTGACAGCTGCGAGAGCTCTCGTTGCTGCTCCTGAAGAGAAAGTTCTGCAGGCGCGTCATCCGGACGGAGCTGCTCTCACTGGTGATGCTGCAGCTGCGGCTGGCATTGGCCGGAACAGCCGACGACTGATCACCCATCCGACTGCTGCTGCCGGTGGCCAGCTGTTCCACTCTTCGCTTACCCTCCCTCTGCTCCGGCGCCTCATTCTTGATGGCGCTGCTCATCTCGCTGCCCATTTCAAGGTTCAGCTGGCTACTGGCCCAGTGGAGTCCCTCGGCCTGTGAGCCGCGCAGCTCGCTCAGCTCGAAGTTGCTCTCCAGCGAGCTGCTCGAGTTCGTGTTGGTGGTAGCTACGCTGCTCAGGTGCTGGTAGGCGTACTCCGGCGGCGTGCACTCGTCGGGGCTGTCCAGCAGGAGGGCCGCGTTGATGTGTCCTCCTAGTGCCAGGCCGGGCAGGTGCAGTTGACTGGCGACCGAAAAGGGTATACGTCCCGCTGGATTGTTGTTGTCTACCTTGGGCAGCGGCGCCGAGCCGGAGCTCTTCGTTTGGCAATCGTCCGACGTCGATTTGACCTCCAGAGAGCTGTGCACACTGCGTCGAAACGAACGGCGCAATCGTTCAGCTAGTCTTGACTGCTTGGGGGGCTTCTCCTTTGATGGCTTCTCCTTAGCGTTGCCAAGAAGATGTACCTTCTCAGTCTTTTCTTTTCGTGTCTCCTCCACTATTTTCTCGTGCATTGGTGCGGCCTTCGAGTGCGTGCTCCACTCCGCCAATAGCTCTGACTGCGTTTCGGCGACCTCCGTTCCTCTGGCGCGTTTCTCTGGATTGGCGTATACAATAGATAGCGCCGCAAGGCCACCACCCATTACGTTGAGGCTCCTCCGTCGTGCTGCTCATAGACAGTTCGACAATCGGACAGCTCCACTCTACATGGATGGCAATACGCACGTGTACAAATGCATATGAACATATGTATGTATATGCAGCCCTGATTGGCCTCACTATGACTCGATAGACTTAATTCGCTCTTAGTCTGTAATTAACTTTACACTCATTAAGTTAAGAAGCGTTTGGTTTTCCCCAACAGAAACACAATGAATCATTCGAATTCGCTTGTGCCCCATTTAACTGTTAAAATTATATATTATTTATATGCATTCTATTGCTTAATTAGTTCATTTAAGTTGGTTACTTGTTGATTAGCTGTAAGTAGACAGATCACAATCAGAAATCAAATCAGCGCCCCGTCGTAACCGGCTGTAACCCGGAGGGAGCTCAACTATCTATCTATTACAGAACTCAATAAATAAATCAAAATAACATCACATAGACTTGACAACTGAAAATCATTTATAACTGAGACAAATCGAGTTGTCTCTCTCTCTCTCACTCTCTCTTAGAGAGAGCTCCTCTCCTGGTCACACGCTCCAGCTGCCCGCTGGAGCGTATCCCCGGCCATTACTCACCTTAGTTAGTTTAAAAGCATTTTGATATCGGCTTATTTATACTTTTTGCGCGCTTTCTTCCTTATAGCGAGTGCCTGCCTCTTACCGTACATTTATTTTGAAAAATTATTTGTTGCTCGCTTCGCTGCGTTACGTCTTCACACACACACACACGCGCGCGCATAAATATGTTGGATGGAGTATGCCATATGGATTTCAATTACCTATAAGAGACAAAAGGGAATAGTTGTTGAATATCAAATCAATCGAAATTTTCTTAGCCTAACCCGGCCACACAGCATGGCTAATAAGCCATCTATAAATAAATGTGCCACCTATTGAGACTCAAATGGAAAAGCCCCATTCCATTCTGGGCCGAGGGCCGTGCGAGGCATTTAGCATTTACCACTTGCCTCTGATGTCATTTCTATTAGCCATTTTGCACTTTTTGTCAATCATTTGATTTATATCGCTCACTCTGCCACGAAACTTTTGCTCAACCGAGAAGCAGCGGGCAGGTGAAGTGGCTCAGTGGTGCAGCCGGGCCACCACCCACCCACGTAGAAGGCAGAACGCAAAACTAATAAAAGTAGCCAGGCCAACCAAGCCCTTGCCAAGCTAAGCCAAGCCAAGACGAGCCAGGCAGAGCAGAGCATATAAAAACAAAATGCATTCTTGCAAAAACAAATTGTGGTCAAGAGGCCACGACTGAGTCATACTCTCTATTCAGACTATGTTGACTGGTCAGGCTGGGAGCATGATTCGCATCACTGTGTGATGAATATAAATACAATGAATGTCTTAATCGAGTAGCTCAGTACGATATTGCTATACATAGTATATAACTGCATTATATCAGATTAAACTATCAATAAATAATGAAATACGTAAATCATAGATTATATAAACAATTAAATAATTTAGTAATTTAATAATTAATAGTTTAATAATATAACTAGGTATTTAGTTTTGTATATTGCTTTAATAATTATTATTATTTATCATTCATAATTATATTTAATTAAATTACTGTACTGTTCATTATTAATATCTATAAAGCAATTTAATACAATCAAATTAATTAAATAAAAACTAATTTATTTATTTTATTTAATAATTGTATCAATTAATAATTTAAAATCTTATTGACACTTTATCATAGTTCAATTAATGTACTAATACAATTAAAATATATAATATGTATATATGTATATGATTATAATGAAATTATTAAATATTAATCTTATTAAAAATAAAATAAATAAGTAATTAAATTAATAATACTCAGTAAAGTTTAGTGTACTTATTAAGTGCTCAGTCGCACTACAAGTGGCGCCTGTTCATAAAAATAGGAAAATTAATGGAAATACTCTCCACTCAATTCAAAAAGTACATCAACTGTATTATAATTAATGAAAACCATTTATATAACATTTGCTTTTAGATTATAAAATCCTTAATATGGATGCATATTTATTAAAAATTTCGCTAATTATAGATATATATTAAATTATAAATTATAGGTATTGCATAAGTAAATTAAAAGCAATAATTATATATATACATATATTTCTTCGTATGTGTATTATGAATGTGAACCAGAATATATACAAATATATATGTATATGAATACACATATATATAGAGTAGAGTATTTTCCTTTCGGTATTCCAGCTATTCCCATTCGGCTATTTCCATTTTTGTATTCATGTAACACAAATATTGACTTGTAAAGTAATACTTTACGGTCGTAGCACACGGCTCGAGCAAGTTGAATGCTAAGGAATATATCTGGGTTATTTTTAAATATGGTACAATAAACCTACATAAATTCTATTTATATTCCACTTTTTTATGAAAGGCTTAAAACCATAGAAACAAGACATGCTTAATGCAGTTTACACTCTCCACGCCTTGTGTTTAAGGCGGAGCAGTTTGTAGGGCCAGGATACAGGTAGATATGCAAGAACGTTCGTATGTATGTATTTCTCAGTAGAGCTCATTAAATTTGCGGAATAGTTTTGACCTCATTGCACTTCCGTTAGGAACGGAACGGAAGGAGTTGGCTGGCCTTCCTCTGAAGACTTCTTGTAGCAACTTGTGAGGAGGCTATCTACAAATTTTAATGTGTCAAAAGCTGTTGACTCCCTCGATGGACTGGAAAATTCTAAGGTTGCTTCGAAATCGATTTAAATGTTTTGCTTGCGTGTTTTGCGAGTAACCGTTACTGTTACCATTACCTTGAAGGCCTATGTATGTATGTACAGTATATGTACAGTTAGTTCTTTATGTTCTATGTATTAAGGTGGGCCAAACTGTCTGATTCGATAATACCCTATATGCGCACACAGAATAACAGTAAACGATGCTATAAAAATGCCCTAAAATCACTCGGCTCACTTTCTTATATGTCTACTATAAATGTAACATATTATGCTCCATTCGCATCGAGAAAGCTGATATGATGGTACCCTGTAATTGCGAAGTCTAGACGAACATTGCATGCGCCGTTTGCCTGTGATACGACTCCGTTTACATTCCAATTTATGATTACAGGGTAGACGCCCATACTCCTACGATATATACATTGCCTTAGGCTCGCCGTAAATTTCGCTTAGCTCATTTTGATTTTCGATAAAGCATACCACGGGGAATAGTATGCTACGTGGTCGAAACTAGAGTCGAAGTTCGACTATGCTTTAACTACCAATTTAACGAAGACCCAGAAACAAACTTGGACGAATTTAATAAGCGCTTTGTTGTGCAACGTAAACTTTTCTTTTCTTTTCGTTTTTTTTTTTTTTTTTCTTCTTGCCTTTGCCTTTGGTTTTTTTTTCGGGCTTGCCAACGAACAGGATGTTTGCAGGACATTTTACTGCTTATTAACGCCGTGTGCTCATTTCATAGAAGCTCTTCAAGAATAAAAGTAATAAAGCCATGAAGACTTTGACAGCCGAATCTTATTTATGTAAAGAAGCTCGCAAATTTATTAAATTCTTAAAGTTGCGAGTCTATTATTTGTCAAAGAAGTGGAAAAGTAAACAAAAGTATATAAATGAGAGCGCACATGTGTGTATGTGTGTGTGTGCATAGCATTTTCCTGTATCTGAGGGCATTTATCTAAATAAATATCAAACGAATGTATAATTTATTTGCCATTTTACAGCGTATTTGCTGGTCGAGCACTGTCGATTTGAGAGTTTTCATTTTATAATAATGGCAAGAAGGCACGCAACCCGACAGGAAATTGGATGCACTCTCTAGCCGAGCAGGAAAACTATTCTGCGGCGGGCCACACAACGCTGGAAAGCCAATCAGCATCATTATTATTATTACTTTCTATAAGGGCACAAAAAACCTACTTCACAGCTAACAAAAGTTAGAGTTTGCTTTAGCTTTGGCCCGATTTGCATATTTTTTGCTTGCCCCACAGCCTTTGCAGCGATAACGGCGAATAAAACGTCCGATGACACAATTTGCTAATTATATAACACAATATATATATATAAGCAGCGCATTGTGGGTTCACTTTCTGGATCAGCCATACCCTGTTGACCCGAGAGTCCTCTATGATATCCCAACTCATGGTTGCTCTTTGCATTCATGTCTTTCATGTATTTCCCAAGTTCAGCGCCAAAGGCAAATTAATTCGCTTCAGCAGACGAATTGTCAGACAATCAAATATCATATTTAAAATTAGAAAATTTCGCTTTCGCGCGCGCGTTCTTCCTTTCTTGCATTGTCTTACGTCATTTAATGTAATTCACGGTGACTTTGCCGCAGCGTTGGCAAGGTTAGGGCCCCTGTATGTGTCATCATTATCGCCCTCGCCTCACGTGGCACTGCCCCTGCCCCTGGCCCTGGCCCTGGCCCTAGTCCCTGCCCCTGCCCCTGCTTCTGCTGCGGTCCCTGTCTCTGCCTCTGCCCCGGGCCGTGCCTCTGCTGCTGCCTCTGCCTCTGCCTCTGTCTCTGGCTTCCACTCCCTTCATCTGAGCCTGATGGCCCTTCCAAGCCTTGCCAATACCAAAATCGATCGTTGTGGTTCCTTTTCGTGAAAAGCTATATATTTGTTATTGTTGTTGTTGTTTCTTTTTCGCATTCGCAGCTATTTTTGTTGTTGTTGCTCTGCCCTGTCTGATTCTACGTTATTGTTGTAAAAAAGAACAGCAACAGCAACAACCACAGCAACAACAACAACAACAACAACAACAACAAAAGAATAGAAAAAATTTACGTAAGTCGTAGGTGGCCCAAACCTCAGATGCCACAGAAATGTTGCACACGCAAATTTGAGTTGCTCGAACGTCCGTGCTGTCCAAAGTTGCCTTTGTTTGCCAATTTTTATGAGCTCCTTCTGCCAGCACCTACCTGGTCAAATTCTTCACACGCTTCGTGCATAAATACACCCAAGCACAAACACACACATACACACGCACACGCACACACACACACACACACACACACACACACACATACGCAACACCTGTAGACTAATTAATGACAAATTTCTCCCAGCTACGTGTGTGCGTAAATTGGTATATAATAAAATAAGAGCGTTACGCCCTCCCCAATTCCATTTGTTTGCAAATTGTGTTAACGTTGATTTAAGGTGATTCAATTAGTTTCCCTAAAATTGTGGAATTATGGTCGAGCTGCTTAGACCGGCTGAGTGAGCGCACGTCTAAGAATGTAAATGGTTTCTATTTAAGCGCAATTGATAATTATAATGCCCACAGGGCTGCCCGGCCAAATTATTTATCACCCAATACACGTCTTTTGGCTACCCGAAAAGACTATGCAAATTGCGACTTTTAATGATGGGTTCACACCGAACTGAGTGTAATTACGATACTTTAGGGAGCTGCCTGTAAAGGCGTCCCAAACCTTCTCTACTCCCCCATCAATTAAAGACGCCTATTGCGCGGTTTCTTCATTATTTTACCGAATACCAGTTTCAAAAAGTCAGTTTCATGTAAATATATACATATTATCGTACACCTCTTGAACTCCGGCTATTACTGTATTACTGCTCCATAGCTCCTATATTACTGCTCTATATGTCCTGTATATGTATATATATTTAACTAGAAGCTGACTATCAACATGGCTAGCCTTGTTCACGAAACAAATCACAAAGTTTAGATGATATAGCTTTACCCACGACTTCTGTGCCTCTCAACTCTCTAAAGCGAAAGTTTAAAACCCTATATCTCTTTAATGAAAGCTCCAATTTCAATTAAATAAATTTTGTTATATACTTGATATACATATATTTTCAACAACAAAAGCTGAATAGGTTGTCAAGATTTTACCAATAATTTGTGACTGACATAGACCGAATATGTATGCTAAAATTCTAGTCTCGAAGGCAGTTTTGGGATTTCATATTTCTCGAAACTATGATATTTTACTATTTGAAGAGGATATTTGCAGTCTTCTCTACAAAATGTATACCGAGAATATCAATACACATTTGGAATATTTAAGTCCTCTAGCATATCGAAAGGTTTACTCTATTATTCTTAATCAATTACGCTGACGTGATTCAAATTTGACAAACATTCAAAAAGAAGGCTTAGCTAATTCGAATGTTCAAATCATAGGGTAATCGTCGCATTCATTGTCAAATGTCGCAATCTATAGCCATACAGATGATAATACAATAATATAATCCATATGCCATACATATGATATTGCATTCATATGCTAACACCCTATTAAATTTTGAACGCAATGCGGTTGTAAATCCGCAGGAGATAACTTTGCATAGCCCCAATGTGCCCAACATCGTAAAAGGAGCTTACACAAAGCCGAAACTGTACCAGGAGTTAGCAGACAATTTGTCTTGGGTCCCTTTCAGGGGCCTCGAAAGTATGAAAGCATATAAAATATGTGTAAACAGAAGATACGTGATGTTTGCGTATAATTTCAATGTTTAGTTAAAGTGTGATAAAAATTAATTAAAACATTCATTGCATTTTATGATGTCCTGTTTGGCTATGGCCACATTCATAAATAACAGTACAAATATTTATGCTTTGGTTTGTTGTCGAAAAATTCCACCGACCGCCCAGCCCGAAAAATGCGGCAATATTTCTCAAATTAAATTTGATTTATGACTTTTGTCCCATCCACAGCCGCAGCCGCAGCTACAGCCAGAGCAGGAGCAGGAGCAGGAGCAGCAGCTGGAGACAGAGCAGGAGCAGGAGCCAGAGTCAGAGCAAGGAGCCGAGGACCAAAACGTAATATTTACCAGTCGCGCTTCGAGCTGGAACTGGACATATCTTCGGGATACTTGTTTGTATTTACTTTGACTCTCATCAGGTGCCCATATGACTGGGGGGGAGACGTGCTGACGTCATCGCTCGCACAGCCTCCAAAGATGTCTGATATGGCCATTGAGGCCATACGGCAGACATGACCGCAAAGAGAGCAGGAGCAGACAAAATCTCTTTGTGTGTGCTGACTGGATGCACTGCGCGAAAACGCGTGCACGAAGATGGAGCACGATTACGTAATCTAATTATAGCTTGCGTAATATTTCATTTCAAATAGTATTAAAAGCCAAGCATATGAAAGCAACAAAAGAAGTTTTTAGGTCTTAGCGAATCTAATATTGAATACTTTTGGCATTTTACTCGCTTCACAAGAGGAGTAAAAGGTTTGATTTCACATTCTTTGTTAATATCCCATAAACATGTATATTGTTTTATCGGCAAACACTTTGAAATTCTGAAATAAAACGTTTTGCATTGAAAATATATGCAAATCAGTGAATTTCGATTATTTCGCTTATATTTTGCGTGTCTTTTGCTCAAGATGCATGAAATATATGAAGGCTCTGTGTGGCTGCAGGCTCCCTGAGTGCCTCGCTCCCTGGCTCCCGGGCTGCCTTGCTGACCTTTCCAAGATGTGCGCTCGTAAAGATTCTCGTATGGCTGGCAGCAGCAGGAGGAGGAGCGTAGCGCGTGCCTGCTCATAAATATTTTTGTTCATTTTTTTCTTTTTTCTTTTTTTTTTTTTTGTGTGTTATTCTTTCATATATTTTTATTTTGTGCGCGCTGGTCGGCAGGTGCTTAGTTTTATTGCAGCCTGTCTACGCTTTCACCTTGCGAATCGAATTGAATTTCAGAGCATGAAGCCAAAACATCACTGGAGGCCACTTAAAGCGGCCGTCCAAGTCCACGCTGGCGGACTTAACTGCTGCCAAACGTAATTAGCATCTAAATGCATTGACGAGGCACGGACAGCAGCAGCAGCAGCAGAAGCAGGCGCTATACTATATAGGCTCATCGGGCGTCTAATGCATATTACAGCAGCCAGTGTGCCAGAGAGACATGTGCATGTATGTGTATGTGTACATGTGCGCGTATACATGTTTACATGGCTGTGTGCAGCGTGGATCGCGTGGGCTGCACCAATAAGTATGCTGCATAAAATGAAATTGGGTTATGCATATTTGAAAGGATTCGTACACCTTACTAGGGGACATGCATACATATATGGCAGAGGCAAGCATGCATATAAAGTACATTGTCATCGCCAGAGACATCGTCCTCGTCATGCACAGCAACAACAACAACAACAACTAATCTAGCTAAATCTCATCATTTAACAGCTCATTTATTAGCGAGCGTAATCGATATTATTTATCATATTTATGCCGGCATCGTACACTTTATACAATGACTAATCTCTTGCATGTGTATGTACTATCATAATAAGTAATAAATTATACCAGACTGAATTAAATGATCAAAGTGACCAAACAAGCGGCAGCCAAACCTACATCGTCCTTAATCAAATACGTTTGTATGTTGTTATGCATGCACATAAGTGGTAATGTATGTAGGTTGTCAATCCGGCTTTCCTTCCTGCCCTTGCCAGCGTGTGGGCCCACGGCTGCTGCTCCTCCTGCTGCTGCTGCTGCTGCTGCTGATTCTGATTCTGATTCATCCCGTCACTATTCACAACAAATCACTTTATCCACCCACTTGCATATGAATCGAGAAATCAGTTATTCCTGTTAATTGCATTAGGGTTTACGGCCGCCAATAACTACCATATTTGCATGGCCATCAGGTTGGGAGACAGATTCCGGAGGCATTGAAAGGTTTTTGATTTTGTTTTTGTTTTTTTTTTTTTTTTTTATATTATTTATATAATTTCGTTACTCAGCGCGCTGCCTGCAGAACTGGTAATTCATTACATTTACACTTGTACATATAAGTATTACGCTGCACTTAGTTTTGTTTGTTTTTGGTTTTTATTTGCTTTACTTTCATTTCGTTATTTTTATTTTATTTTATTTTTTCTGCTGTTCCCCGCGCAAAAACAGCCACAACCACAACAACAACAGCACAAGCACCAACACCAACACCAACAACACAAAAACAGAACGTAATCGTTGTGCGAATGCAGAGAACTCGTAGTCCTAGGACGTAGGACGTGTCGTGGGTCGCGAAAGTCTTTTGGTTGTCCGCACAGCGCGACGTACCGCAACGAACTAAAGCGGCGGAGGACATATTGGTTCGTTTAAAGGACGAGGGCGACGAACATGGCATTGGTAGCGTGAAAGCTGAGAAAACACACACGCTTGATAAGGATAACGGCGTCCAAGGACATTCGAAGAGAACTCTCGCAGATTGCCTTTCAATTGACACGCATGCAACTCTCTCTTAACTGACTCGCCTGCCCCTGCCTCTAAGGGATGATTTGTGGTCGAAGACGCAAACATTTCAAGCATTTCACCTTCAATCTATGCGAGATTTTTGCACTGAATGACAAACTCTAGCCGAGACTACTCGGCCTGCAGATGCCCTGCAGGGCGAAACAACCTACTGCAGAGCTAGCACTTCTATATTTACTTCTCAATTCTATTTCAAATTATAATATAAAATTAATATTTCAATTAACTTGCCACTGAAGTATATGCTCGTTAAGCTCCTTCGTCAATTACTTTTCGAGCACACCTCGCCTGCTAGCAGCTAAGAGACTTTGAGCTCTCTCGCGCTCTCTTGCGCGCGCTCTTAACTTCGGGAGCTTTCGGCGAGCTTTCCGCGATAAGCCATTGGTAAACAAACGTTACGTTCATTCATGGAAACAGCAACAACGAATTTTGTCGTGCCCAGCGCGAAAATATAAACATTCCGACATACATACAAACAAGAACACATACATATATATGCACAAATATTTGTATATATACACACATGTGTGTTCACATATGTATGTAAGTATATGTTTGTATTTTTATATAGACGGCGATTTGCAGATTCGGCCGACTCAAAAGAAATAATCAAAATAAAATATGCTGAAAAGCTCAAACCACGGCGCCATGTGCCATTGGCTATGACTCATGGCGCTTGGCCCGACTTACCGTAAATCATGGCTCGCACTTTATAGAGCCCACGAATCAAATTATTAATGTGCAGCCACAACTTACGGGATGACAATTCTACATATGTAAATAATTCCAGCCATAACGAAACACTTTTTCTAAATTTTGACAATACTTCAAATTGATTGATCAAAATAAAAATATACATACGTATGCATATAAGAGCTGGTTTATATATATATAGTAGTGTCCATAGCCTCTATGGAGATCATTATAAATTCAAAGTTTATGCAAATATACATACATATGTATGTATATTAGCACAGATATTTATTTATACCTACATAAATATACAATACACATGTTTCCATGTTCGTCGGCCCACTACACATATGAGATGCCCCTGCATTTGTATTCATTTAGTCATTCAAATACTCGTTGTTGTGACACGCCTCGAAAGCTCTAAACGCCGCCTACTGCGCCAGCGCTTATTGTTATTCCTTGGTTGATTACGAGGGGCGTTTGAAAAACTTGCGCGTGGACAAATCCTTTAAGTTGAAACTACTTAGTTGACTTTAAAGATTGATTGACAAAGATCAGTAAAGAGTTAACTAATACGGAAAAGTCTAAGCCGCAATTGTGTAGAGCACATCAAAACTCTTCTCTTAGATTTAATGTTAAACAAAAGGCTTCAGAATTTCACTTTATTGTATGATTCAAGTTTATATACTATTAAAATAAGTCGAACAGCTCTGCATGCTGCACAGATGTGAGAGGAATCAGCAGATCATTTGTTATGTATTAGACGCTCAGATATTTGCCAGCAATCTACTGAGCTGCCCTCGTATGTGCCGGCTTTTACTGCACACTGTGGCAGCGGCACAAGCAACAATAACGACAACGACAATGCCGTGATTCATCGCAAAACTCAGCGAGACATATAAAATATATACATATATACTACACAGATACAATACAAGTATATATAGAAATACACATATATGTATGTATGTGCATGTATCCATATAAGATTCCAAAATTAAAGTCTCTGTTTGAAGTGCATGCATTCGAATAAGCGTGACCGGAGTTTGCCTCCGATTTTGCAGCTGCTAATTATGTGCGAGTGTAAAAATAAAACTTGGAGCAACCAACAGCAATTGAGATTGCAAAACTGGGACAGATCCTAACACCCAATCACTATTTAATGGTTATATCTAGGTGCTTAAAAGCAAACAAAAAAAAACTATTATCAATTATACGTAACCTAAGCATAATTTATATACATCTTTACATAATATATATCTTACATATAATCTCATATATAAGTATACTAAAAAGTTGAGGTCAAAGTTCATTGGTATAACTTGTATAGCAGAGCTCTACAGCTCCATGAGAGTATCAAAACGGCGGCACAGAGAAATAATCTGTTCTGGTTTTATTTATAGCAATAATACTGAAACGAGTTTCTAGAGCGCAGCTCGCTTTGTGTCCAAGGTTAATCGATTTGAAGGTCTGCAGTTGCCAAATATTATATTTATCAAAATGAGCTGAGAAAACAATGTGTTATCAATGGGCAACAAAGCGCTAAGTTTTGGGTTGCCTTTTGAATGTTGATTCCGGCAAATTTTCAAGATCAGACTGAGTTATATTAGTAGGCCTCAACATCTCATAAAGAAACTCACATACATATAATTATACAACATTATTAGTAATAATTAAAAAAAAAAATCATTTGCAGAACCATTAAAAATCATAAAAGCAGTGAATAATGAAAATTGATTTTTTTTATGCGCCTTAAAAAATTAAATATATTTTTGGGTGTTTTAATATGTTTAGAATTTCTTTTTTTTTAGTTAGTTAGTATGTCAGAATGGTTTAAGTAAACCTTATTCTATTTAAAAATCCGTTTACAATGATCCAGAGGATGATTTACTGTTATTGTCTTGACCAATTATTTTGTATGGCAGTATATACCAAATTTATTTTTATTGTTAAAATGTATTTTTAAAATTGAAAAATTATTAAATTCAATTATTTCGTATAAATTACAGGAAATACAACCAATCCAAAGAAACTTCTTTAAGAGTTATTCGTCTACAGTTTCTCAATTCTTTATTAGCGCTAAATATTTAAAAAGTAATTATTTATTTATTTATTTATTTTTTATTATTAATCTTATTTTTATTTATTTTTGTATTTTTTTATTGTAAGTTTAACTCTGCTCATTGATGGATAAAATTAAAATTCATTCATTGAGAAGAAGAGTACAATTAAACCGAGCTAATTTAAATTGAGCCTATAAACGAATTGCAATTGTTTGTTTTGCCTTTAATTTGAAAGCGCCTTTATAAGAAAATTTGGATTCAGTCGAATATGCTTACGCGAGCTGAAGAACAACTAAGCGCCGTCAATGATGACGTAATTAGCTTTATTTCCGGCGCACGGAATGACGAGCTTGTCGCTTTGTGGTTGACCATGATTAATACTTTCCGAGGTATATGGAGTATATAGTACAAATGCAGGAGTTACACTGCAAACAGAAATACAGAGAGAGAGAGAGAGAGAGAAAGAGAGGGATAGAGAGACAGAGAGACTAATAGGTCGACATAACGGAGTTTAGTGCGATAAGGCATGACAGTTCCAGTTGAGATAAGATAACGAGGCGAACCGGCGCATGCGTAGGCGCAACAGCAACGCATTCGGCATAGGTTTAAACGATTTCGAAACGCACCTGTTATCTGGTCGAGTTATCTTATCGGGGCACCTGAGCAACAGATTGCAAAAGCTACAAATTCTTGTCACTTGTTTCCAAGTTTCTATCTGCTATGTATTCAGTTGAGCAGCGACAACCAAACGAATACGAATCCAAATTCGAATAGAAAACGAATACAGTTCGAGTGTGTGAATATATAGAGAGGACAAACGATAAATATGGTATCTGTGGAAACAATTGGTTCGATTTTCATCAAAGCACTTAAGCTGGTAAGCCTTGAGTTCTATATTTAATAGAAACTAAGTCCTGGCCGCTCAGTGACGAATTTTTGCCCAGCTTGGCTTGGAAATATGTTGAGCAATGGACTAACTCTGCTGGCCTTATCGGTCTTATCTGTGCCTGCCTGGGGTGGGTTACTTATTCGTAATATTACTCATATATACGAAAAGCACAAAATTAAGTGCGGGTCGTGAGTGCGCAATAGGTCTGGCGAAAGCTCTATAGGGCGGGGCCAACGAAAGATCGTTACAGCGTCTGATTCATTAGCCATTGGAAATAGCAGCTAAGCCAAGCCAAGTTAATTATGAACATTTCATTTACATTCTATTGATACTCAATCTTTGCAGATCATCAATCTGGTGGTGATCTTCCTATATCGTTGGGGCGATGGCGGCGAGTTCCTGGGCATTGGCGGCACATGGAATCTGAACGAGGAGAAGAGCGCCGATGCGGAAATCGTGGCGTCCGGCGTGATGGTCGGCTTCTTAATATACACGGGGTGCCACACCATTGCCTACTTCTTTGGCACCACCAAGCACAAGGGGTAAGCACAGCTCTGAATCCTCTCTATCCGCTCGACCCACTCTGATTCATATTCCCTTGCCCATCCAGCGAACTGTGCGACACCATCATGAATGTGGTGGGCACCTTTATGTGGATCGCCGTGGGCGGTGTGGCGCTGCACTACTGGAAGGGCTACATGTCCGACGAGGGCTTCCTCTATGTCAACTCGGAGCGTCAGGTGGGCATCGCCATGGGCTCGCTGTGCGTCATAGAGGGCGCGCTGTATCTGCTGGACACCGTTCTGGCCTGCATACACTACTCCAAGGGCGACACTGACTACACGCAATGAGCAGGGAGCGAGAGTGAAGCGTCGCTGGAGCAACAGCCGAATAACTGACAACATATTTTTTCATTTTCTACCAAATTCAGTTAACTCTAAGTGCAAATTAGTTCGTAATCTACTTATCGAGCCACTCGTGTATGATTCGCTCGTTTAACGTTTTATCTTATTTACCCACTAGCAAACCATTTAGGTTTCGCTCCAACTACACACGTTGGCTAATACAAATTGCTAAGATCAATACAATGAAACAAACAAACAAACCACAATCGATTGTGTTCATATTTGAAAGGGATGTACGGCTCTAATGTACATATATATCACACAGAAAGCCTGGCTCACATATTGAGATTTGTGCTTTGTATTTGGCGTTCGGCTATTATAAATTCTAAACAGCTCGTGGTTGTGTTTTATAGGTCTTGTAACCTTCCCTGAACTAGCTCAGTTGCATCTTTAAGCGTCATTATTATTCAAAGCGTTGCCCGCTCGCCATAAAAAGCGAAATATTTTATTTTTTACCTGTACAGGTACATACTCGTATATATGTATATGAGCGTAAGTATATAAGCAAAGGGTTGTCTGTATACGGATCAAGGCTGTAAACAGGTTTTCAGCTAAGCCGCTTAGAATCCGCAAATCTAATGTATTTCTGAAGAAATCAAATCTATGAAACTGCCTTAAGCACTCAATTGAATAAGCTCCGTCTCCTGCTTATGGTTATTTCCAAAAGAATTTCTCTAAATCTGGCTAATGCAGAATGCTCCACATAGTCTTTATATCTGAGTTTTTCGATACTATGGGGCTCTATATCAAAATATGCAGCGAATGACCAAGCTGATTCCTAGCAACCGCCAAAGGGTGCTGGGATATCAATAAAAAGCCTAAAGATGACGTTACTATGACTAATTGAGATTTGTGTGCTTACATTGGAAAGCTTATAAATAGATAAGCTTTGCGATGTTTTCTTATTCATATGTTCGATAGGATTATAGGAAGTTTGGAATCGTACTTGGTACATTTTGATATTACTCTTGTTTGAAAAAGTCGGATATGAATCATAGGGCTAATACTAATGGTGATCACGGACAATCGGTTGTTGATGATGATGAAATAGATGTTGCTGACGAAAATGAACATGATGATAATGATGATCTAATTAACAAGATCATTATTATCGAAATTTGAGTATCAACAGCTCAACTCAAATCATCATCATTACAATTATTAATACCATTTATTACATTATTATTGATATATTTCATTTTAAATACTTAATTACAAATATTTAAAAGTTTTACCAGGCACAGCACTACACTACGACTGACTAATAGGAGGTCAGGGATGCGACTGAGCAAACGTTATCGTTGCTTCACCCTTTTATAGGTGACAACTCCACTCTGAATGGAGCCTATTACTCTCTACTCTTTATTGAGTAAATTTTTATGCACACGGCCGAAGGGAAACATTTTATTGGTTCTATACAATTTCCGTCTTGCTGTTCGTCTGCTTGCCCGTTTGAATCTGAGCTCTTTTACCGCGATTGAAGGTAGACGCTCAAAATGTAGACTACTTCCATTGACAACCTAACATCGAAATTTTATGGTAGAGCATAGCAAATGGGGTAAATCTGTATCTATTAGGGTCTAGTTGAAAATTCAAATTTTAACGAATACGTTATACATATACATAGTATATATTCTAAATTTCAAGCCTCTTAAATAAACGCGTTTCTGAGATTTCGCGATTGGCTTTGGCTTTGGTAAATTCTATTTTTAAAATCAACTAAAAGCCTGATCAGTTTAAAACGGGGAGTATCGTAGATTTCGACTCAACAACTTTTATAAATCTCTAATTAAAGCAACTAGCTACAACTTTTCCTGAAATGCAATAATGGTATATGAAATATATAGATATATTCTTAAGCCTAGACACTATAACTATAATCAGGGCAAAAACTATATATAATAATAGATTTACCATATATGTATATACATGGTAATAATAAGAGGAATAAGAACTCACCTGTATTTTGGGCTTCCCGCGCCCGTCCACCGCGTCCCGCTGTTGCTTGAAGCTGTTGGCTCTCGCGACACTCTGGGCGCAGAGCGCACAGCGCCGATTCGCAGAGCCATCCTCCAGGTTGAGGGCGTCGAAGAGCATTGGCTGGTCCTGAATGAAGGAGTTGCGCGAACGCTGATTGAGCAGCTCCAGGGTGCGTGAGTCGAGGCTTTCGCGATAGACATTGTGAACTCTGTCCAGGTTGTGCTCGAAGTCCGTATCCAGGTTAAAGGAGCTCTGGCTGCTGTTGCGCGTCGAGGCGGACTGCTGGCGCGCGAGCGCCGAGCTGCTGCTTCGCTTGCGTCGCATCACCACTGTCTTCGGCGTGCTCTCCACGGAAGAGGAGCCCACGAAGGAGGGCGTACGCGGCAAGGGCAGACTGACAGTTCCAGCTCCAGCTGCACTCCCACTTAGTTCGCCCAGGGGCGAGGGTGAGCTGAACTGTGAGTGGTGGGGATGGCTGGCGGTTGTGGTCAATGGCGATTGGAGCGTGTGGACGGGGGGCATCTGCTGCTCGGCTAGACTCATGATGGACTGCTGGCGCTCCAGCTGCTTCTCATAGCCATTGAACTTGTCGTAGTCAATGAATGACATATTGGCGTAGCTGACCATGTTGTCAATTGCTTGCAGCGATTGCAGCGAGGCGCTCCACTTGGGATTCAGCTTGTCTTTTTTGTCTTTCTTTTCCTTTTTCTCTGGCTTCTCCGTCAGTCCAATCAGCGTGCTCTTGAACGACGCGATGAGCGTGCTGGAGCGACGTTTCTGAAAGTTAAGCTGAGGATTGAAGTTGCTTTCGGCAGGTGTCAGGGATATAAGCGATGGCTTGCGCTGCATGGATGCCTCCGCGGAGTCCTCGACGGGTGTGGAGGTCAGTGCCTGTGTGGACTGCCGTCGAGCTGGCGTATTTATTGAGCTGGAGGTCTCCGCACGGCGTCGCAATATGGGCGAACAGCTGGTGTTGGTTGCACCGTCCTCGGCCAGCGAATTCTTGCGCGGCGACGCTGGCATCATTGGATCTCCCGACTTCTCCGCCTCCTCCGAGAGCTGCTCCAGCTGCGGCTCAATAAAACTGCGCCGATTCGGACGTCGAAGCAATATCATTGAACGACTTCGCGTGAACGTGAACGGCGTTTTGCCCGCCTCATCTTTGGACTCGTCGCTGCGCGCCAGATTCTCCTTGCTGCCCGTGAAGTTGTTAAAGAATTTGGACATCTTCATCCGAAAGCTATGCGTACGCTCCATCTTGGGCACTGAATCCACCTGTGACATTGTGGCACGTCGCTCTGCATCGTACTGTTCCTTAAACATTTGCGTAATGTTTGGTGTCGCTGCAGCTGTTGTTCCACTCATCGATTGCGCATTGTTGTTCTTGTGCACCATGTTGTTGTTGTTGCTGCAATTGTTGTTGTTGTAGTTATTGTTGTTGTTGGTGCTGCTGCGATTATTGGCCTTTGAATCGTTGGGCTTGAGTTTTGCATTCGTGGCAGCCTTACAGATCCCGTTCTTATTACTATTTATGGTTGGCTGTTGCTGCTGTTGTTGCTGTTGTTGCAGCTGTTGCTTCTGTTGCTGCTTTTTGTTTGTCTTTTGTAACTTCTTTTGTCCCTTCGCGGCGCTCTTCGCCTCTTTGCTGGAATTCATTTTGCAGCCAATTAACTGGAAAAGACAAAAAGAGAGTTAGACAGAAATATAAATGCACGATAGGTAAGTATATTAATAGCACAATGTAACTCCACTCTCTCGCTCTTGCTGTTACTCTTTCTTTCTCTCTCTCTCTCTCTCTCTCTCTCTCTCTCTCTCTCTCTCTCTCTCTCTCTCTCGCTTTCTTAAGTGCCTTTGCAATGATATCTGTTTTTGCCGTGAGCTTTCCTACATATAAATCGGCATTCTAGTAGTGTGTTCATAGAGCGCCTAAAGCGAATATGGATAATGATATCTCATTCTGTGACTTGTCTAATCTATTGCTTGGCTAATAGCCCACGCAACACTTTAAAATATACCCTGTAGCTAAAAGCAAACGGATAGATCATACTAATAATGCAAATAATGTGTAAAGGATACAAATATTTAACATTATCTTTTGACAGGAACATGTCCTCTTAAAGGATATCTTAATCCTAAATTCAACTATTAAGTTAAAAAATATATTTTAATATACATATTTATATCACATCCATTCAAATTGTCAGTGCGTTCTACTGAGTGTTAACTGTATTTAACCTTACGTATAACAAAATCAACTTATTTGAGCTGACTGAATTTCATTAAATGTAATTTTACGATGGCGGGTTGAGAGTTTATGATTCGCCGTCTTTCTTCTGATATGATGCATCAATGCCCATTCCATTTGTCACTATCAAAGGGGAAGTTGGCGACAAATCAGCTTCGGTTTATTGATAAGGCACCAGAATACACTGAAGCGTAACTCTTCGCATGAACTAAAATGTCGTAATGCATGCCAGATTTCTCTTCTCTCCCATTCTCTTGCAATCTGTATTTCGCTGTACATGGACGTTGTATTGGAAACAGAACGACATATCCGAATATCGAGGTTATACCCCGAAGGATCGTTGCATTTTTAGCCACAGTTTTTAGTCACCGAAAGTAATAATGAGAGCTTCCAATGGACGTGTCGCAGTTGAGAAACATTCGCGATATCAGTTTGGCCAACGGGTCGACAACAATGTCAAACGACGCAAAAATTGCTATGGAGTATGGAGCTACGGACACCACCAACAACACAAAGAGCCACACTCTTATCTGAAACAATTCGGTTTTTTTATACCCCCTCACAGCAAAGCTCAAAAACAACAGTTAACAATTTGATAAGATTTCAAAAAGTCACACACAAATTCACTTGTCTGCGTGCTTCGCAATGTGCCATTTCAGTTAACTGGTTAGAGTTCGAAAATGACATAAAACTAATGAAATACTATAAATAATCTATAATAATAATAATCTGTGTATATACAGTTAAGTACATATACATATACTCTGTGCAAAGTCTTTTCTATCAAGATCAAGATCATCCATCATATAACTACATAAGGAGAAATAAATGAGAGATAGAGACTAGGTAGACATAAGAGGTAGGATAGGTCTTTGAATTGAGCGGTATATAATTTCCTTTCCACTCTCTCCCTCTTTTCTCTTTTACTATATCTGTTAGTTTTCAGTTGAAATGATGTACATATATTTATATATAATTATTGATATACTATAATACTAAAGTTAGTGGATATTAACTATATTATACATATTTGCATATTATATTTACAATTATTATATCAGTTCGAATAAAAAAACCAAAGAAAGTACATCTTTCACATTTTCTCTCCACATGCATCTGATATATTATTGCATAGATCCGTATAAGTATTGTATTACAACTTGCTGTGTATATTGATCTTATTCGAAAACCAGTTTGCGGTTTCAATTAGCGACGCGTTGTGGCTGTTGTTGTTGTTATTATTATTATTGTTATTGTTATTGTTGTCGACACAAGATATTGACACTGACTGACTTGATGAGTATTCATTTAAAATTTTTCCTAATGACACTCACTACGAAGAGGTACAAAGGTATTTCAAGCTTAATAAAGCTTTTTTGAGCATTCAAAATGTATATTTATAATAATTTGTTCATGCCTTAAAATGGGAATAGATATTATGATTTTTTATCTATGATTAGAATAACCTAAAATTAATTGACTCATTTCAAGACGGGCATGCATTCCATGTTATTTATATTCATTATTTACATTCACTTTTAAATTGATTTCAAGCAAATTGAAAAGAAGGCACTATTTTCTTTTTATTTATATTCATTATTTCAATCATTAAATATCTCCCGGTCTACAGAAACATCCGTTTAAGAAGGCAATCACAGTTTATACTGTACTTGCGGTCGCATATGTATATTTATTTCGCATTCCCTATGTGCTAAAAAAGAGATTTAAGAACTCTCTTATCGTCTTTTAAATCCACTTTGAGTTCATTTTAAGTAAGTCTGTGTGTGTGCCTGTACACATGTACATATATGTACATATATCTTTTTCATTTTGTTATTGTTTCTTGTGTGTTTTAATTCAGCTGCTTTAACAGTTCATTTGTTTATATTTTGTATTAACATTCGCATATAACTGCGACACAGCCCAAAAAAAAAAAAAAAAAAATGAAACAAAAACAAAAATTGCTCTTGAAACTTAATGTAAGTACGTATATATGTGTGAATGTACGCATGTAAATATGTATGTACGTACATGTGTGCGCGCGTGCATGTGTTCGTTTAGCTAGCTTGGGATCTTTGTCAAGTGCGCGGCGCAGATGTAAACAAAGTCACGCATACAATTCAGTTAGTATACTAATACATTTTAGTAATAGTTCATATTTGTGGGCATATGTACATTCCGTGCCATTATGTACATAGTATCTATGTATGTAAGCATTTATGTTTTCTTCAGGGCTTTGAGTGCTATGCACACAATATTGCGTGGCCACTTGCGCAACTTGACAACCAGCTGACAGTCTAGCGTGTACTCTTGCGCTCTCTTTTGTGCTCTTGAACGCAAACTTTTGCGGCCACTCACGCTCTCTGTCTCTCTCTCTCCCGACGCGGCAACGTAAGCACGCTCAAATACTCAACTCGTTTTCGTTCGTTATTTATGTATGTAATTATGTGCTTCCATACAAACGTATGGATATACTATGTACGTACATGTACCATAATGCTCAGCGCACTGGTCTTTTAAACATTAACATTATATTAGAATTAATAATTTAATAGTGTGGGAAATCACATGCATATGTTCGCATTTATAAGTATATATGTACATACATATGTATGTGTATTTGCAGCTGTGTTTATATTTGTCATCACTTGTTTGCCGGTTTCCTGCACACAAGTTGCACACATTGTCGCTAAATTTTCTTTTTTCCTTGTATTTTTTAAATTCGTTATTTTCACTTACCAACCGGCTTAATGTCACAGTCAGTTTTGTATTTTAGATTCATTTATCATATATGGCACCTTCATTTACACTATGCCAGTTGCGAAAATAAAGGAGACACTTTGGCACGATGCGAATTTTCTGTGAACGGCGCGCTACAACGCTACTAACGAACACCGCGCGCGCGGGTGACTAGCGGTTAACTGATCGACAGGCGACTTCACAGCTGGAAGCATGCTGAACAAGGTGACGCACTGCGCATGTCCGTTCCTCGTCTCACTCTATGAGCGAAACACATTGACTCGTGTGACGTTTCGCTCTCTGACTGCTTCAGCTACTCTAGCTACAGACGCTTAAGAGCGTGTAAGCTGCAATGTGTGTGTATTTATGTGCACCAGTGCAAGCAAATCAACAGAGTGACTATGTAGGTACAGGGTATTTCTTAGTCCGAGCTCAATCGCATATTTACTGACCAGCGGATTGTTAATCGATTTTAATTTGATCGCAATGTCATCGAATTGCAATCGACTTGTAACGCATTTATTTTACATACGAAAATTAATAAATATACATGCAAAAAATTGAAGCTTATATATATTTATCCATATATGTATGAATTGGCTTTCATATTTGTTAAGAGCAATAATTGAAATTATACATTCGTGTTTCATATACTCTCAATTAAAGTCGCTGAATCGCGATAAGAAACAAAACAAAAGTTAACTTCTACATACATACATATGTATGTATACATGTACATACATATACACGCATTTCTATGTGTGCGAGAAAAGTTGATTAGATTGTTTTAACAAAATTCAATTGAAATCTATAGAGCAGATCAAGTTCCAGTTGTTCGGTCGTCAGTTACAGTGAATTCAGGCATGCATATGAATTTATTTTAAGAGTCTGGCGATGACCACAGCGAAGCCCGTGCTCTGTGTGGGCTGCACCGTAATTGACTTTGTGACAATCAATGAAAGTTTCCCTACGGAGGACACGGATAGGCGATGCCTCGACGGATATTGGCAGCGAGGAGGGAATGCCTCTAACGTTAGCACCGTGCTTCGATTGCTGGGCGCGAATGTCGAATTCTTCGGCATGCTCAGTAGATCAAACGGCTTCAGAGTACTATTGGACGATTTGGATCGACGTGGCATTGGCACACAGCACTGTCCCAAAACGGAGAAAGATCCGCCGTTCTCCTCAGTGATAATTGTCAAGAAGACCGGCTCGCGAACCATTGTGCATTGCAATAAAAACTATCCGTATATAACGTATGAAGACTTTATGAATATAAAACTGGATCGCTACGGTTGGGTTCACTTCGAGGCACGTCATGCCCACGAAACAATCAAAATGATAAAAGCCGTGCAGGAGCACAATCGAATCCAGGGCTCTAACATCCGTATCTCCCTAGATTTTGAGACAACGTTTGAGGAAAACCTACCACTGTGCGGCCTTTGTAATTATATTGTGTTTTCCAGCGAGCTGGCCAAGCAGAAGGGCTGGAAGAGTTCCCAAGAAACTTGCTATGCTCTTGCTAGCAACGTAGAACCCACATGTCCTAGCATAATTTGTCCTTGGGGCAGCACGGGTGCTGCTTGTCTGGATACAGCTATCAATGAGTGCACCAATGTACCGGCCCTCAGGCCTGATCGTATCGTGGATACCCTTGGTGCCGGTGACAGCTTTATGGCTGGCTTCATATACGCTACCTACGTAATGCAGTGTAACCTGCCGGATGCTGTAGGCTTCGCTAATCGCGTGGCGGGTCACAAGATCATGGATTTCGGATACGATCATATTGCGGGGCTACAGAAAGACAAGCTTACAACGGATTGAACATGATTATATATTAATTATATGTAAACAGAAATAAAATATAGTTCTCAAATATATGAATAATGATATACATATGTCGGAAGAAAGGAATCAAACACATAAGCGAAGCTCCTCTAAAGCCATCATTCCAGAATTCCAAGAATCTTCATTAAAATTGCCATTGGACTACCACAGTTTTCACAGGCACAGCACAGATGAGTATACTTGCTGAAGTTTTCAGTGCCTATGTATATTTGGTGAAACATGCTCCTTTGACATCTGAATCTGTGGTCCCTGCCGATGAGGAGGCGTTGCCGATGCCGCTGGATGCGCTGCCATTTTTATCTTTCTTGCTTTGCTCATTTCTTTTATCAATTAGCTGAAGATTACAAAATGAAAGTTGCTTATTAAACAGGGTACATGTTCATTTGTAAAGATCTATTACTTTATCACGCAAACGGTTGATTTTCCGCAATCTCTCAATCCAGTTAGATGCATACAGAGTCTTTTTACTCTTACATTCATAGACCAGTGAGGCCAGCTATAAGAGAATAATTGGATATATTTGTTTATTCTTGTAATTATCGCCTAACTAGTACTAGTAATGCGAACTTAATAGACATATTTATAATAAAATATGTATATTTAAATGAAATAGAGCTCCAAGTATTTGATATATACATATATATATCTAAAACTCCAAATTACAAGTGCTAAAACATTAATCATCATTCTTGGAGAGGACCTGAGTCCAATATCACTCACATTTGCGTGCAGCGCCATCTGTCGGGCTAACAAGGGAGCACTGCGATCGGAGACTATTCGCTCCTTTGGATGGCAAACGAAACTAGTCATCTCTTCACGTGCGTCGACATAGATACGATTCGAATTTTGCTCCAGCGGCTCCACAATTACACAGGCGTGGTTAAACTGGCCCTGTAAGAGATCGTTCATCAGATTGTACTATGGTATTATAGAAAAGAAAAGAACATACTGATATCGTATTCCTGTCATATTTCTCTCCACTTTCGTTGTAAATTATTTTGACATAGTCATTGCCAATATGCTTTTTCTTCTCCGTACAGTTAGGATCGTCCTGCAGATTTGTAGGCATAAGAGTAGCCACATGAAATGTGACCTGAGCGGGAAAACCGGGAGTAATTAGTTTGCTTATTTATTTAACAACATTTTAAAGAAAACTAACCTGCATTATATCATCCTTCCAGATGTAAGCGAATTTTCCATCTGCACCACTTTTGTCCAGATGAATAAAGAGGTTATTCTGCTCGGCGTCCTTGAGGCTAACCAATGTTCCAATGTTGCGAACAAATTCGACGTAACGTGTGCTGCCGTGGCAGTTACGCAAAATTTCAACCGCATTGTTACACTGATTTGGACCAACATACAAAACTCCGATCTTATGCGTCTCAAACGGTGGTACGAGGTCGAGCAGTCTCAATACGGTCGGCTGATCCGGCCCCACTTTAAGCGGGGTTTCCGTCACCGCCTGTTCACCAGTGCCGTAGAGCTGCAGGAAAACGAAGCTGGGATTCATGCACAGTTTGGCACTGATCGGTGACTTGGTGGCACCAAAGCTTCTGAAAGCTTCGGGCGACGGTGACCGCGCCTTACCGTTGTTCACCTCACGCACCGTAGAAATCGTTTTAGAACGACCACGCATTACGTCACCACCGCCATTATTATAATCGGGACCGGAATTTTTGCTGCTATAGCCGCTGCTATTGGACTTGGCTAGACCGAGACCGGGGCCAGCTGGAGTGGGCGACTGTTTGGGTGTGATAACTGCCTGCAGTTGACCCGGTGATAAGGGTGGCTTACCCACAGCGCCCTGCTTCAGAGAGGATGCCGATGCAGAGGTCTGCACCGTGCCCGGCTGAGCTCCGCTCTCTGAAGCCTGGCTGTTAACGTCGTCGGCTGAGTGTTGCTTGGGCGGCAATGTGCCAGCTCCTGGCTGCAGTGGACCCTTCACAACTTGGGCAGCCTGAGGCGGCGTTGAACCAGCTATTTCCTCGGGTATGGCTTCGCAGCTGACCCGCATGTCTTTGGTGCTGTACTGTACGCTCTTCTTCTTCGACGGCAGCTGGTGTTCTTCGAAGGCTGCCTTGACGGATTCTCGCTCTTGGGAAAGGGGTGCTGGCTTTGCGGCCAAGAATGCCTGGCGCCAGCTAGAGGTCATCTCTGGACTGGAGTTGACGCGCCGCACCGGATTTCGTACTCGACTCTGGCCATCGCCAAATGCCAAAGCATCATCGTCGGCTTCACCATCGCTGACGCTACCACTGAGTGCTGCATCCTTACCCCGCTTCACACAGGCGGCCAGGCGTGGAATATCAATGGCCGCTGTACCGCCGTTGCCTCCGCCGCCGGCACTGCTCACGGAGTAAACCTCCTCCTGGCGATACAATGCCCGCGCCTTAGCCACCATTCGGTTGCGAATTTCTGCGTTTGCCGCCACTGTCGCTGGTGCAAGACCTGCTTCTACTTCTGGTGCAGGGTCTGGCACTGGTTCCTGCATTGGAACTGGAACTGGTACTGGTACAGTTTCTGATACAGTTTCTGGTATTATTTCTTGTTCTGGTTCAGGTCCTGGTGCTGGTTGTAGTTCTTGCTCCATCTCGAGCTCGGCCTCTTGTGCTGCCTGAGTTTCCTGTTGCGTTTGCTGCTGCTGTTGATGCTGCTGTTGCTGCTGCCGTTGCTGCTGGACTAGTTCCTGCATTGGGTTGTCTGGCCCAAAAACGCCGCCAAAGGCAGTGGGCAGGAACAGTGAAACGACGCTATTGAAGGGCAAATCCTGACCAAAACAGTCGCTGGCAATGGGATTCTCAATACGAGTTATCCATGAGACATTGCCCGTGGGACGTCTTATGAAGATTTCGGCCCAGCTGGTGCAGGCACGCACACAAACCGGCTGCTGCACAGCTGGACTCGATCGAGTAGAAGGACCAACGCTAGCTGTTGACAACGAGAGCGAATTGCCCAATAGCGAAGTATTGCTACCAGTGTGAGAGCCCTCGACTAGGCCCCCAGAAGCTTCTGGATTGGACCCGCGTCGCGAGTACGTGTCTAACGAGATCGTTGAACTGTTCGATATCTGCCGATGCGGATGAGCGGTTGCCTCCGAATTCGATGTGGATGATGACGAAGTGTGCTCCGTGCTGCCGGCGCTCTCATTCACGCTGCTATGCTGAAAGGTCATTTTGGTGTAGCGCCGTTCGCGCTCCGGCGACGAAGGCGGTTGCACCGTATCTCTGAGACCCTTCGAGTTCAGACTAATGCTGGGTGCCTTACCCATTTGAGCGCAGCGTTCGCAGAGGCCGTTGCGCGTCGGTCCCGATGGGCAGCCGGAAGTGGTAATTGTGATCAAATTATGACCCACCAGCCATGTTTGAGAGACTCCATCTTTTAGCAAATAGTCAATAGCCGGCAAGCTGCAGTTACAGAGATTGCATAACTAATAGATTCTCGAACATGTCAGTCATATTTACCGCTTGGGTAGGGAGGGGCACGGCGAGAATGTATGACGCTCCAGAAAATCAAAGCATGTCTCAACCAAGTCCGCATGATAGTTGCGCAGCATTTTGTCCATTGTTGGTCGCATATCGGCTTCATTGCGGGTCGTTGCGCTGTTTCTACTGCCGCGTTCCGTAAGACTCGTGCTGCGCTTACGACTGGAGGAATCTTCATTCACGTGCAACGAGTTAATGTTGGCTATGCCATCGTTAAGCATCTTGGCATTCGACTGCATGGACTACAAAACAATAAAATAACAATTGGGTAAATGGGTTACGAAAATGATGTGAATATTAGCTTACCGATCTGATATAGCTTACGCAATTCTTGCGCTGCTCCACCTTGATCTTCAGAAACCAGCCCGCTATCACATGGTGAGCCAATAATACGGTATAGTGGTCGTATCGTATCCTATTTGTGTAGGGCAGCGATATGGCAAACACATACATATTTTGCATGAGTGTAAAGTTGGAGACCAGATGATTCGGCAAATGGGTCAAAACTGTCAACAGAAATGAGTAAATGAATTACAATGAGCAAGGCAAACCAAATTGAAGCCTTTATCATAGCTTGGCATAAACCACTCACGGGATAGAAATTCCAGAACTGGCAAGGCCACCGCAGCTCTGTCGGACAATTTGCTTATTTGCCACAAAATATCTGGCAGCTTACGCATCAGGGCGTCAGGCATCTCCAAGATGAGAATCGCCATTGTATTGATGCAGACATCGGCAATGCCCGCCGGTATGAGGTGGTATAGGGATGTAATGATGGTGTTTTGCTGCGGCGGCAGTAGGCACTCGTGATAGATAACAAGCGATGCGATTGCTGGCACCACAAGGCGGTGGAACTCGTTGGAGTTGGATAATTTGAACTTATTGTTGGTAACCGAGTTAACTTTCAGCAATGTGTTCGCTAGCTTCTCAATGTCGCTACCTTGCAGAAGGGCCTTATTCTGCAGCACTGTGGGCAGCCTCGTTATAACCAGCTCAAACACTTTGAGATTGGACTCGTGCTCTAGACAGCGGATAATCAGATTACAGGCGCGCCGCATAGAAACTGTTGCTGTTTGCGTTTGTGCTTGCGCTGATAGTGGCAGCTCGATGCCCAAATAGTGGCTAAACTTTAAGGTTTCGGTGCCGTTCTTCGGATATCCAATGTGATAGGAGGCATTGGCGCGAATCTTGAGCAGCCATTCGAATATCTGCAAGGTGTTTCGTGCTGGATTAGCATATATAGGAGAAATATATACAATTCGATATCACATTACCTCATGCCGAACACTGCTTGCCTGCTCAAAGACCTTTGGCCTATCGTAGTGCAGTTCTAGATGATCCATTAAAATGTTGAATATCTTAATGGCATGTGTGGCCGGCTGGCGATGCAGCTTGATGGCAAACACCTTAACAAGCCCATCGACAGCAGCAGATATATCCTCGATCTCCGTCTTAGCTTTTATGACAATGCTGCTGCCCGGCTCCGCTGGACCGGCTTCAGCCGCAACTTGACGCATCTGTTCGAAGGGGCGATTGATGAGCGCCTCCAATATGTCCAACAGCTCCAAGCAACGTTTCGTATCACAATGGATTGCAAAGTTAGAGAGAGCAGAAGCGACTGCCTCGCGCACTTGTACGCTCGGCTCCTGATAGATCTGCGCCAGCTGTGGCACAACGACCCGATCGAGTATCTCCTCCTCATAGCTGTATCGATTCTGGTTCATAATCTGCTCGAGCGAATGGATGATCTTCTTGCGCACATTCACGTTAGACATGCGGTAATAGCGATGCACAAACTGGGACAAACACGAAAGCCACTCGGGTCGAGTTGCGGTCACCCGTTGCGTTCGATAGTCGATTAGGCTTAGGACAGAAGACTCAGGTCGCCGATCAGCGACCCGTTCTATAAGATCGTAAATCCGTTCCACATTGCAAAGTATTTGTGAGCGATCGTTTTTCAAGAGTTTCTCAATACAGTCGATATTCTCGTGAAAATTGATTTGTAAATGGTGCAATCGATCCTTGTTAATGCCCGAGCGCTCTGCAAGATAAGATACATTAAACAGAGTTGGAAATGGGAGATCATTGAGCGGGGATCTCGCAATACGCACCATACTCCTCGATGTTGTCGACAATCGCCGACATAATGTCGCAGATCAGATCCCATATTATCTCGGAGAGTTCGTGTCTGTATTTGTTGATCACCATGCGCACACTGAGTATCACCTCATAGGTCACGATCACCTCATTGCTATCCAGTGCCTAAAACAGTTAATCAGTTTATATATCAAGATAATAACAGACTCTTGGCTCGTGCACGTTACATTTCGAAAGCCCATCAACACGTTGGTGGCGTAAATCATCGATGAGACCTGAAAAATGACGTTCGAGCCGAAAATGTTCATGTTGAGATGAAACACGGCGCCTCGCAACAGTTGGGCGTCCTCGTACTGTCCCTTGTCGTTGAGTATGTTGCACATTATCTTCATGGAGTGATAGCCCAGCTGAGTGCCCAGCAAGTTCTTCATGATCTTAAAAACAAATTTTTTGATGAAATGAAAATTCAATTAGTAATCAAATTTCATTGGCGGCTCATTTGTCATTTGGCACAAGATTTGAAAGTTACATTCATAAAATTCCAAAAATATGAAAAAACAGATTGTTAAGGAGTTCATAACTGTGAAGAAGGTGCGATATTTGCCAAGAGAGGAGCCACCACCGCCTCCACCGCCACCACGCCGAGTGCTCATAGTGGGTCGCTGTACCTTGGATGTCATCAACATATGCAACGAGCAGCCAAAGCCCGGCATCATCGAGCGCACCGATGAGGGTTTCTGGCGGCTTGGCGGCTATGCCCCGAATACATGTTGCGTCCTGCGGCGTTTGGGCACCACCTGCGAGTTTCTCGGTCAGCTGACCAAGGTGCCCGCTTTCGAGAGCCTAACGAACAGCTTCCAGGCCATGGGCATAGAGATTTCCAATTGCCCGCGTACCAACCAACAGCCGCCGCATCGCATCATCGTCGCAGTGCGCGGCAAGGCTCAGCAGTCGACCGTGGAGTACACGAATCATTCACATGAGCTCACCTATCAGCAATTCGTGGGCGCCGTTGACTACCGCCAATACTGCTGGATACACTTCGAGTTGCGCAAAACCGGAGAGACCATCCGCATGGTGCGCGCTGTGCGTGCATACAATGAACGCAGTCCCGACGCTTACATTGTGCTGTCTGTGGACCTGGCCGACATGAAGCCCCAGAGCTGTCTCATGGCCGCCTTGGCCGACTATGTGCTCATCCGCAAACAGCTTAAGGTGGACAACGGCTACATGAATGGCCGAGAAACCGTGTGGGCAGTGCGCGACGTGATGGATGTCGCACGCAGGCGATGGCAGAGTAAGCAGCCAAAGAAGAGTCCATACATAACTGAGGAAATACCAGAGCTGGATCCGGTTACGTGCAGAAAGATAACATCTCACCAGCCGATTATAATATACAACAACTATGAAGAGGGCGCCAGTTGCCTAATGCCCGACGGCAAGTACTTCAAAGTGGGCCCACACAAGCCGCAAAAGATCGTCGATGCCATTGGCGAGGAGGAGACCTTCGTGGGCGCCTTCATCTATGCCATGCAGGGGGACAAGATGTCAATGCGCGATGCCATTGAATATGCCACACGAGCTGCCTGCTTCAAGGTCTCCATATATGGCTTTGATCAAATGCGCTGCATGCCCAAGGATCTAGTGGCGTGCTATCACGCCTGATGCAATGGGTGTACCTAAGAAATGTTTGTTAAAAAATTGTATGAATGGAAAAGCAATGCATTTTCGATTGTTGGTGAATCGTAGAATCGACATAGATAGCGACACTCATTTCGGAAGTCGGCAATCAAGTGGGGCATATTGATGTTTAGCTGGTTAATTATCAACCCAATTCGCGTCGATAAGAAACGGTAAACACCTGAACAGGGATCAGATAAGGTGTAAAAGAACATTCTTCGACTGACTAACAACTAGAATTTCATTACCATAAGCAAACAAATTGTAACCCCCAATCTGGCATCGGAAATGAGCTGATAAATTCATAGCCAGTCTGCTTTTAGTGCCATAAAAGTGGAGCCGATATCAAAGGTGTGAAGCATTCCACACAATTCTCTGGACACAAGTAAATACTCATGAAGAACTGTAAGTTTTGGTTACACCAATAATCTTCGATTTGGCATTCAAGAGATTCCTGGTCTTTCAGATCACCTGCAAGCGATTATTGTGCTATTGCTGCGTCTGGCGAGAGTCAGAGGCGACTCTGAAAGCGAGATTGAAGCGCTCTGCGGCACTGCCTCAACATGGACAATTATGCCGAATAAGCAGCATTGCGATAGGTTCTATGTATGCACGGGCATGGAAGCCAAGAGCTATCAGGAATTTCAGTGTCCGGTGGAATACCATTTCAACAGCCAGGAGCAACGTTGCGTAAGAGGCCCATGCTCCACCCGCTGCAACACGACTGGTGTTCACCGCTTGGAGGGCGATTGTACGCGCTTCAAGCGTTGCTCGAGCCAGGGCGAACTCTCAGTTATGAAGTGCTCCTATGGCTTCTACTTCGATGCCAGCCGCAAAGCCTGTCTGCCGGTAAACATAACGCCAGCTCATCAGTGCAGCTGCATATTGCCAGAGCACTCAATGCTGGCCAACTCGAACGACTGCCGGAGCTATTATACTTGTGTCGGCGGGCAGGCCGTGTTGCAGCAGTGTCCTCAAAATTATTATTATGAGGCTAGCGTTAACAGTTGCCTGCTGGATATGAGAGGTGAATGTCAGCCAGCTATTCAGCTGGTCGAGGTGCCCATGCAGGAGTGCCAAAAAGAAGGCAGTCGACTGGTGCCGCACTCGGAGGACTGCAGCCGATACTTCGTCTGCATTGGCAGCCGGGCCGTTGAATTGAGCTGCCCCAAGGGCCACAAATTCGATGTGGTCTCCCGTTACTGTACAGCTGATAAAGACTCCCAGTGCTTTACAGCGGCAACTAGCACACAAGCGACGCCAACTACAACTCTCAGAGTCAGCAAAGAAGAGCAGAAAGTGAACAGCAGCAAGCAAGCTGACCAATTGAGCGCTCACAAGGCCATGCCTGAGGAAATTAGCAACAACAAGTTGTCATCAAAATTTTTGTTACATTAAAAATAATATTCAATCCGTGTTATACTTGCCTGCCCCAAATAAAGTAAACTAATAGTCTGACATACCTTATACGAGGCCTGGCAGTAGTGATTGCTGTTCACTGTGCGGCACAAAGTGACGATGCACTGATGCAACGGCTCGCTGGGGAAGATGGTGTAGCCGATGACCATCTCCAAGACGGTCAGGCATTGTAGACCAATGTCATCGTTCGGCACCGTACAGCTCAGCTCGCAGGCATTTCTGTAACACAGATGGAATCAGTCAGTTTAGATAAGTCGTATTTGAAATGTCACCCACTGCACTATTCCAACGAGCACGTCTTTCTCCAGGTGGGCTGCATTGAACTTAATGAGATTAATCATCATCTGTAGATAGGGACTCAATAAATCGGCATGTGTGATAGCTGGTATCCAATGGAGCATAAATTTACCAATCTGCAAGCAAATCAAATTTATATTTGATAATTGAAGTTCCATGTGGCACCATTTCACCTTCTCTTCGAAATTGGTAATATCCTTGCCGTTTTCTGTGAGGGTGTCGAGCAGCTCCAGGAGATGCCGGAGATCCTCGTGAGCCTCATGATTCTGTATCACGAGGAAAAACTTTTCACGCATTATCGTCAGGTTTTTGTATTGTGTGAAAATGAGACGTTTATAGAAGCTCAAGGTAATTTGGCGCGTTTCTGCCGGTTTGTTGGGCACGATGAGATCGTTGGTTAGTTGCCACAGATTGGTTATCGAAGTCTGCAGGCGAAACAACATCAATATTTATTGGTTTATACAAATTGCCGGCTATCAAAGCCATTTGCCTTACTTCATCCAAATTAATATTCTGCAAATGTAAATCACTCAATTCCTTAAGCATTTTGCAGCGCTGTGCAATGGGCTGCTCTGGTTTAAGCTCGAGCTCAAACTCTGGACGCAATGTTCGCTCACCAGAATTTCCTGCCAAAATACAGCATGTTCATCGAAGCAATTGTTGCATTTATTTTAATCATTTTTACCTGGTGATTTTGTGCTCTTAAGAAAATTTTTAAACTTTGATTTATCTTTGGAACCCATCATAAATCGTTGTTTTTGCGTTTCTTAACGCCTAATGGTATGCCTAAAATTCGTTCACTTCAATTAAAATGTACAAAAAATAACACATTTATAGGGAACTGCAGCTGGATACTAAGCAATTTGGCCCAACTGAACAGAAATAACAAGAAAATAGTAGAGGTACTCCCTTCAAAAAGCCTTATTCACATAGTGTCCATAACACATGTTGTGCTGCCAGTTTATAATAATAATACAAAGAAAAAACAAAATAGAAATATAGCGCGAAATAATTTTATGAATTATAAAAACTTAGTGCCATATATTAAATTCAGTTAGTGTTGATTTATTATTTCGGCATAGTTAGTTTCTTTCCATCCCTGGGCATATTGCTCGGTGCATCTTCATCACAGCAATGTGATTATGTTCAACAACAATTGTTCTTCGAAAAACTTGTCTGTATATCGAGCTAATAAATAGTTGATTTTATTCAATATAGAAATTCATTTATTCAGAGGGTTTTAACTAATGTAAGGAATTAAAATATTTTAACAATAAATTTGTGACTCTGCTGGTGGTTGGCGAAATGTCAAGTTTTCGCTGAACAAAATCATATGTTTTCAAATTGTGAACCATATGATGACCGACAATAAGTGACTTTGTCGCTCATTTTGTGTAAGGAATCGTTCCATGGAACTTATTCCGATTGATCAGAGACAACTCTATTTTGTAGCGCGTCCCAAAAAGTGAACAAATTGCATTAAGCAAAAGAGAAAATAAATATAATATAAATTTGTGTGCGAGTGTCATAAAGTGCTTAAATACGCATCTGGGAGAGACACATTTTATATTACTATATATTGCAAAGCTAGTGGTTGTTTACAAATTTTGTAATTATCTTAAAAGCTTAAGACGTACGGCGTGCTTGTGTTCTTGATTGCAAAAAGAACGAAAACAACAGTTATTTGTCGCATTTGACGCATCAAGCCAGACAAAGGTAAAAAGTCATATTCATATACATACATACATGCTCATGTGTTTTGCATAAGTATAAAATCGTAACAATATTTGCACATGAGATTAATACGATTATATTACGCTTCGCCGTCATTCGCACTACATATTAGCAAGTCTATGTAAATACATGCATACAAACTTGCGTTGCGTGTGTGTGTACACAAAAGTGTGTACATATGTATGTACATAGATGGGCACATATGCGAGTGTGTGCGTGCGATGTTTCATGAAAAATAATTTCATCGGACCATTTTCGCTCGCTTTTCAAATTCAGTTGTCCTTGTCGCTTATGCACGCAGCTTAGCTCGTATTATCGCCATTTTTACAATCTATATTGTAACAATTTTTGTGCAATTTAATTTTTATTTTATTTTAATGCGAAAACATTGTCATTATATTTAATTAACAGCTATTTTAACATAAATCATGAGCTCAACTGAAGAGAACAGCCCGGCAACCACGCCACAGGAAAACGAGCCAACAGCTGAGCAAGCAAATCCCAGAGATTTGGAGAAAATTGAAGAGGAGAAACTTAAGTCAAAATATCCAAGTGGGATGCGTGTGCCTGGTGGTCATTCCGCCTTCCTTCAAAAGCGTCTTCAAAAGGGAGTAGGTTATCTGTTTTCATCTGTTTCATCACTAACAATTCTAACTCTTCATATTATTTTCATAATTTAAGCAAAAATTCTTTGATTCTGGAGATTATCAAATGGCAAAGCAAAAAGGTGGAGGTGTTAAGCAGGTGTTTGCCAATAAGGTTACTACCGGCGAGGCTATACCAACGCCGGAGACGGTGCCTGCTCGAAAAACGTCGATTATTCAGCCATGCAACAAGTTCCAAACGACGAGCTAAGCAACATATTTTACTGTTACCTAGAAGCTCTTCACCCCTGATGCGCTCCAAATGCTCTTTAATTAATATTCTAGTTTATTACTAAGTTGGCTGATCTATGATGTGCACTTAGCCTTTGCGCTGGCGCTCGGTTTGCCGAATTGTAAACATTTCATTCTCAAGTCTTCAAGTTTCTTTGATTTGGTTATTTCCGTGAACCCGCATTTGTTTATTTTTTTTCTTTTCCCTTTGCTCCAATAAAATCGCGTATCTATATATCGAGCTTGCGCCAATCTCAAGAACATTGAATGTATTATTGCACTCCTGAAGCAGCACGTAACTCTTCAAAAGTTCTAATTAATATATTATTCTGATCGTATATAGCTGTAAGTTATTGAAATCGTAATAAACTTAAGTTGTAACCAGTTCAATTCAAGCTGTATTTAATTACTTCTTAATTTTAATTATAAACCGATCATCTTTTCCGGCTGCAAGTATTGTTGCAAATCAGTCACAATGCAGAAATGTCCGTAAGTATTTAAATATGCTATTGATATAAATGCCCAATAAAAAAAAAAACAATAATGAATAATATCGTATCACGATTGCACGAAATTGTTTGTTATCGATGAATACTTTAGTAACAGCAGGCCGAATTCATCTTCAGTCTCATCTCCAAAACATTGAAAGGGAAAAAGAAACCAGATTAATTTATTTGCAATAAATTTGTATTGGAAATTATTTCATTAATAAGCTGTATTTTTTTATTTTGAATGGAAGCAGTTTGTAATTCCAACGAGCGTGTTGTCAGTTTAGTTACGAAAATAGTTGCTCAACTTTCGCGAAATGAGCGCGCTCAAACGGATGAAGCAGCTGCAGTGCAGCCGTCGCCTGCTTCCATTATGGAGAGACGCAGAAAACTCTACGAATCGCTACTGTCATCTCAGAAGTTTGAACAATGCACCGACTTAAATTGTGCATTGGGAAACAATATTGAAAATTGTGTCCAAACCATGTATATCAACCTGGAAAAGCAACAGACCGATCGGCAACAAAAACTTACAAAGTCGGTTGGCTTAAGAAGGACAAGCAATATGATGTTAGCTAAGCCTCTACGATTGCAATCGAGTCCTTGTTTCGAGGAGCAGTTTCCACAATATACTGTTAACACAGCTCCTAAGATTTTAAGATCAATCGAGAATATGCGGGACGCGATGAAGCCGATTGTTTTCCGCACCTTATCAACTGTATATCTAAAAGACATTAATGCAATGCGCAATGCCCACAAGAATCAGATCAAGTCCAGCTTAAAGTCCTCAATACTGAAGGATTCAATGGCACGGATGAATGAATCCAAGGGAGGAACAAGTCGTGTGAAGATTAATTTGCCTTTGCGTGATAAAGACGAACCGCCTTTAAGTGAATCCCTGGCTGAGAAAGATTCATCGACTGATGTAACACTGGAGAAACATTTTGTTTCGGATCTACTCTTAAGCAACGAGCTCGCATGGCACATGGATAAGACATTGAAATTAACCTTCATTAAGCTGCCGCTTCTTATCGAGCATCTAAAACAGGCTGCAGGTCAGCAAATGTGCATCAACTGAAATTTCGAATTATTAATTATGTTCTACTTATCTAAAGCGGGTCTGCAATCAGACACAATTGTGTGCACGGCCGAAGGAAATTTTATGATGAAGCCTCACATAACACTAGACATTGTTTTGCCCGAGCTGCTGGCTGAATACGCAGACCCATTCCTTGTCTCTGGCAGAGCCTATCGTCGGCTCAGTGCGCGCACACAGTGTCAATACGAATCGATTCGCAATGAACGGCCTCTCAACAGAGTGAGCACAAACAATAAATATTTTTAAGGTTTATTAACGCAACCATGGTTTATCTTTACAGGCTTTGCGTCAGGCAATAATTAATTTTATTACGAATAGCCGACTCTTTCTACTATCGATACCTGCCGAAAATTTGGGACAGTTGCTGAGCGGCGCAGGCCCCACCATGGAGCTAATAAAGCAGATGGCCCAGCTGTTTGAACTGGAGCAGAGTAAGATAAGATCTCTCGCAACTGTCCTACTGAACTTTAATGTATTCGAAATTTCAGTATGCGATACGGAAGGAATAGACGGCATGTGCGCAATGAATCTGATGAGCTTCGTTTGGTCGTTCATTAATGGGGGCATAGATTGCACATTCTCACAATTACTAATGTACCTGTTGAGCTCGCTGTGTGAGACGTACTTCTCACAGCTGAAACGTTGGATTTACCAAGGCGAGCTCGACGAGCCCTTCAACGAGCTCTTCATTAATTCTTGCACACATAAATTAATGCACGAGCGCAGCAAAGAGTATTTCGACAAGGCTTATTATATACGATCCGATCTAGTGCCTGGGTTTCTAGTGGGCTGTGAACAGCCCATACTTCAATGTGGAAAATACAACCGATTTCTTAAGACCTATAATGCTCAGGTGAGTAGATATAATATGTTTATTAAAGAGATTGATAAGTAGATCAATTGCCCTTTAGCATCCAATATTCAGTTTAAAGTATCCCAACTTGGTTCTCTGCCTATCGGAGCAGCATCTGTTAAAAATTCGCCAGGAATTGGAGCTGCATTACGATCATATACGTCAGAAAATCAAACCATTTAAGATGCAAACCATCCTCGAGGATCACATAGAGAATAGCCAACGCTACGGTAACCGCATGTGGGATTGCACTCAGTCCTTTATTGCAACTTGGAAGCAGGAACTGCTTGACCTACAAATAGAGGCGGACATCAAGAAAAAACGTCGCTACGAAGAGCTCAATGAGCAGCGAGAGCAACAAGAACAAGTGCGATTGGAACAACAGCGCTCTGAGCTGATTCTGGAGCTAGAATACTACGAAAAATCTAATAAAATCGAAGAGCAACGTTTGCAGCAAAAGAAAAAGGAGTTGGAAGAGAAAGTTGCTGCGTTAAAGCAAAAGATGACAGCTTCACTGGCATCGGCTGAAGTCGCCAGCCCAGACGACAGCACAAGCAGTAGTCGCAGTTTTGTGTCGTGCGAGGAACCAGACATAGAGATAGTTGCGGATAAGCGAGAAACAGCAGAGATGGCACAGCCCAATTCAGTTGATCTAGCAGAGACCAATCCAGTTGAAGTGGCAGAGCCCGATCCAGTTGACGTGTCAGGGCCCAAATCAGATGAAGAAGAACCCAATCTAGCTGATGTGCTCAATTCGAATGAGACCGACAAGAGTTTGGCCCGTAATCGTATGCGCAACAATTCATCCGAACAGTTCCAGGAATGTCAAATGAAAGTGCAGCTGCACCAAATAGCACACACCAGTGCAGCTTCTTACACAGACGCGGAGCTGAATCGTTTGCGAGTTCTCAATTGCACGGGCCAGCAACTCGGCACTAAATTGCCGCCAGACATGAACATGAATATCGAAGATCTCACAGACCTGCAGCGCAATCGCTTGCGCATGCACCAGCATAATAATTTCAGTTCGCTTAACCATGAAGACGAGCTGAATAGCGATTCTGAGAAGCGTCTGTTGCACTCAGACACGGAGCTGGCACGAAATCGCCGTCGCGTGATGGAAGGCGACTTCACAATCAGTGGAGGCCTGGGCAACACCTTGCATTTGCCATTGCAGTCACAGGACCCCAGAGTGGAGTCCACATTAGACATTGGAACACCCATGTCCATTACATCCGATGTGGAAATCGATGTCCAGATTCCAAATGAAGTTATTGACGCGACTAACAACAATAACACAAATAGCAGAATTGTGATCAATGATCAAGAAGAGATCGAAGAGGCACCCGTAGTGACTGAGCCTGCGCCCCGAATACTGCCTGTACCGAAAGAGAAATCCGTTTTTAGCTTACCCATAACACGAAGTGATAGGGAGCAGTCACATGCTGCGAGTCCGATGGAAAAAATCGGTCATAATCCATTTTTAGTCAAACGATATATGCAACTGTCTGTCCTGTTGCCAGTTAAAATGCATTTGTCGCTATTGCGTAACGAGGTTCTGCGCATATTCCATGAGCAAAGGATTTTTGATTATTTTTGCGATCTACGCAAATATTTCTTTTTGCTAGACGGAGAATTTGGAACTGTGCTTATTGGCGAAATCCTGGGTCGCATTGAATCCGGCTCAGTGCCACATAGTATGTGCCAAAAGGGCGTCCTGGACTCCATACTTAACAATGCTCTCGCTAACAGAGCGATAGAGGGGTCTGAATCGGCCATAGTTGCCGATAATTTGGCTTTGAATTGCACGACCATACCGGAAAGTTTTGATCTAATGGACATCAATGCTCTGTCCATATTCCAGCTGGAGTGCAAGGTGGAGTGGCCTTTGAATCTGGTGCTCAGCGTAGAGACCATGGAGAAGTATAGGCAAATATTCTCTCATTTGATGAAGTTGCGGCATATCAGCTTTATAATGGAACGGACCTATCAAGACTTCCAGCAATCATCGAGACTCTATGGTCGGAGGCTACAACAATCGCCGCAGTATCGTCATTTGCAAATGATTCGCCATAAATTATCGCACTTCGTGTTTACGCTGCAAAATCATATAGTCACAAATGCATTAGAGGGCACGTGGAAGACTTTTACTGATGATCTAATCGCGGTAGGCTCTGTAGAGGAGCTTTACCAACGACACGTGGACTACTTAAAGGAGATTGCATTCTTTTCGCTACTTAATCGTCGGAGCGTTAAATTTCGGGAAACCATCGATAGTATACTTGTGATTGCCCTGCGTTTTTGCAAGTAAGTTGGAATTTAAAAAACAGTAAATGTACATTTTTGATTATTTAAATAATAATTTGGTACACATTTCCTACTTTGCAGAATTCTGAACTCGAAGTCATTTGTTTTGGATGAGGGTAATCAGTTTGTTCATCCACGTTATAAGCGATTGGTGTTTGAAGAAACAGAATTTGAGAAATTCATTCGTTATGCCATCTACTTGGGAAACAAGGTTGCTGCTTCAGGATACCAAGCTAAAATAATTGATCTTATACGTATCATTAATTATAATAACTACTATAAAGTATCTAGCAAGAATTAAATAAAATGTTATTAGTCTATGTTTTATTTAACATATATTCTAAAAAAGAATTTTGAATCTTGCCTACTATTGTGATTTCATTGAGCTGAATAAACAATTTGTTCAACGGAAGAAATTTAAATTCAGACTTTTATTCACAGAGTTATTAGTATTTTATGTGTAGCGTTTATGGCCACACTGGCATAGACTTGAAATTCAAATATATCGATAGCATTTCGATATATAACAATATTTTGTTTACCGACTGGTGCGGCAAAGCGTAGCGAGTTAGTTATTGACTACCTGCGCGACGAATCTGCGTATCACCCCAAAAATATTAAGTTCGGAAGAAGCGGATCGCTGACAGGTCAGCAATCAACAGGCTGAGCGACTTAGCCATATCTGTAATGCTCGACTATAGGTCGACATTGCATATTAGTACAGCACGTTCATCGTACAACATGGACAGAACTTCTGATGCGGATGCGGTAAATACAATAACCACAATGGCCAGTGTCGAGGTGCAGTTAAATAGCTCCTATATCCTTCAGTGTTCAGTGTCTTCGCTAGAAAGCGAGAGTGATTTATCGTTGGCCCTTGAGCACGAAATGGGCCAGCCAGTCGACTGTGACGAGCTGCCCGCCTTCGAAATACGGGCTTACTCTCCTCATGGGCGCACGCCGTCGCCAATTGATGATTTGAATGCATCAGACTTGGAAACGCCAAAGCAGCTGCCGGTCCAACAGCAGCGCAGCCCTGGGCGCCAGAATAATCCAGAGTTTGTGGCCTTGCACGAGATCAATGCACAAATTAGTGCACCCAACAATAACGAAAATGGAGATGACTCAATAGTGGGCCTAAAGTCTGCCAACAGTTTGGAAACTATTTTTGAAGGTGTCTTTTTGCATACACCCCCGCGCGAGAAACTGAACAAAAGTGCAGGTTACGGCTCGAATCCTAGCTCGGCAAGTCGCTACACACCAAAACGCAGTCGCGCTAATTTGATGGAATTGGTGGCCATGAATCGTCTGCACCTCGATGGACAGGAAAATCAATCGCCAAGCAAGCAGCTGCAGGACGAGCTCACTTAGTTTCCGTTATCGGGGCAATAGGGCCCAAACCAAAGCCATATATGACACATTTGCTTAGACTGCCACAGATTTCCTAGTTATAAAAATTTATGTACACTTTGTGTATCTTAATAGATAAGCATTACTTTTATATAATTTTATATTCTGGATGCTGAATTTAAATAGTAAAACATCTGTCTTTCCATGTTTTAAACATTTAAGGTAATGCGTGATTTATTTTATGGCTCGGGGACTGGGCTGCGCTTTCCATTCCTTTGTTATTTACAGGTAGACCAATCATGCGACCAGGTAGTACCCGCATTGGTTACCTGAACAAATGCCGGTGACCAATGCGAGGATGTATTAAGATCAAACAGCTGGCAAGCTTTAGAAGTTTTTATCATCCAGTTGATTCACACATCTGCTTTTCGCGTTGCAAATGAGATTACAAATTTACAAAAGGCTTGGCCTAAAATATTATTCACAGGTTTGATTCATTTGGCCATTATTTAAATCGGAAGACCGCTTTTACAAATTTGAAGTAAGATTACATTTAAAAAGGACGATTTACACTTTTAAATAAAAACCTCATTTTTCATTCCCTTACGTTAATTTTAATAGTAATATTTGGCTTAGAATTAAAAACATTTTACATTTAATTTCTATAAAGTTTTTCCTGTACATATATACATATACATACTTTTTATATTAAGAAGTGCTTTGTCTTTTGATAACAAAAAATAGAATTTTAAACTTTAATCTTAGTTCTTCCACATTTATACATCCATAAACTAAGCTAAAGTTTTGATTTTTTATAAAAACCAGAAAACTTAAAAATAACTTCATGTTAAAAAAAAAAATAAAATATAGTAATTATAGATGAGTAATTGGATAAAATTGAAGTTGCGTATATAAAGGTATATAAAAAAATATATGTATATAAATACATATAAGTAAATATATGTATATCAAAAACACTACTTCATATTATCCTACTTATAAAAAATTCTTGAAAACAGAGGAGTAATAACGATTGGGAGTGCTTATTAAGTGTGGGGGAATGTCTGATGAACACACAAAATAATACGAATGTATATATCGTTAAACTGTTAATTTCGTAAGATTTCTTGTACAGAAATTTGTAAGTGAGGTGGCGCAACATATACATTTGCTGTCGAACGCTGTACAACTTAATATATATATTTTTATATAGCATTGTTTCATTCAAATGGTCAAAAGTTCTTAGAGTGACGTGACGCAGAAAACACTTTCACGCGTAGCAGACCCGGATTGACCTCCTGCCAGCTGAAAAACATTACTGATTAAAAATGTTACGTTATTTTGTAAGATGAAAGACGTACCGTAAATGTCGTTCAGCTAATCTAGCCTTCACATGTTTCTTAATGGTTGATACTCCATTTGCACTGTGTAGTCCTCGGCCCGTTATGATGAAGACATGCTTATAGACTCGTGTGCAATTCCGTAGCACATTTATGTGGCGATCCAGGAACAGATCGAGACTGCTAACTGCCTCTATGGTATGCAAATAGTGTAAATCGAGCAGATCCGGATTGTTTTGCGTATGCTTGTGCACCTCCATGATGCAATTGGCCGCGCGATGATTGAACACGTCGATCTTCTTCTTGTGCAGCTGAGCAATCTCCGAGTAGTAGAGCGCAACGCTTCCATTGCCTTGCTGTATCGCCTGCTTGGCCTTCAGGTTGCATTCGGCTCTCAGTTGAGCGTGGTGGGCGGCCAAATTGCGTGTCTCCTCAAAGTCTCGCAATGCGGCACATTTGGCCTCTTCGTGCAGCTGCGGAGACTGCGCTTTGCCATTGCCAGCAATACGAGGGCTGGCGACTTTCGTCTGTGGCTGCTGTTGCACTTGTTGATTGAGCTATTGTAAATTAAAATTAAATAAAATAAGAGCTCATATTGCTATTAATAGGTAGTGATTGCGCTGACCTTTTCGTTTTCACGTTGTGCCTGCTCATAGAGCTCGGCGCTGGTTAGTTCGACCTTCGCATTGCTGTCCAGCACCTCCACGGTCTTAGCATAGTTGTTGTCCGTGTCCGCAAAGACCTGAAGCAAGGTATCGGGTGGGATTTCGGGAAATTTCTCGCACAGCTTCATTTTGGTTAAGTGAGTGGCAATATCATTTGGTTTATTTTGAATCGCATGATTTGCTGCCTGCTGTTCGCTGTTGTAGATGCTCCAGGCAAGCTCCATATCAAGCAACTCATTAACATTGCCAGGCGATTCGCTGCAGTCGGCATACTTCGGATGTTTAAGCAGACGTGCGAATTGCTCGTCGTCTCGCAGTGTCTGCTGACGCTGTTCCTCGAGCTGATTATGCACTGATTCCATCCAGATCATGTAGAGCTGTTTGGCCAGATGTCGCGGCAGGAACACTTTGGTTGGCAATGACTCCGACTCTTTGGGAAGCATTTCACCCTCCCACTGAAAGTGACTGCGCAGCTGTTTAATCAAACATTCACCCAGATCCATTTCTAACAATGTATTATCCTCCGAATCGTCGTCGTCCTCATCAGCAGCTGAAGAAGCACCAGCGGCAGCAACCATGAGTGGTGCTGGCTCCACGACCGGTGGTAGCGGTTGATCTAAAATCCCATTGCGTATGTCTCTTATCTTGCGCGTATGCTCCGAATACTGATCATCGCCCAAAACAAAACAGTTCTCGATCTCCAACTGAAGTTCTCTGTTGGCAAAACCATTGCCAGCATTGCGTTTGACACGTGGCTGGCGCTGCGGCTTGGACTGATATTTATTGGATATCGGTGGGGATAGAGCAGCAGCGGCAGCAGCTACAGTTGGCCCTTGAAAATTGTTCCGGTTGCATTTGCATTGAAATTCTTCGACTTCCTGGGGCAACGTCTCGTCGGCATCGTCCGATTTGAGCTCATCCTCTTTGATCAATATGTCAACGGCCCAATCCACATCGCCGTTGCACTTACCATATAAATCCCACAGCCCACTTAATTGCTTGTTCGGATACATTTGACGCAATTGCGCAAAGCCAGACGCCTCGTTTGGACAGTTCAAGCTGTGCCGCTGCAAGGTATTCTGAGGGACACCTATGGCCGATGCTGGATCCACATTTACCGCTACTGCCGGTTGCTCATCACGCAGCAAATCCAACAGGGAGCATTCACCTGTTGCTCCTGCAGCACTAGTTACAGATGCCTGTACGGGCAGGTCACTCTGCTGAGCCCAATAATTGTTCACATTTTGCTCATACGGCAGCCAAGTCTGAGCATTAACATTTAGTTTAAAGCTGTCCAATTGGCTTGTGGAGCCGGATCGTTCCGGTTGTTGAGACGGCGTTAGTGGTGCTGGCAGCGTCGGTAACGGCGGGTGTAATCGCAGCTGCGGCAATGACACTGTGTATTTGGTATCTTTAAGAAACTGTTTAAAAAGAAATAACTTAATAATAGTAATAAATCATATTCATAATTTTACATACTCCGATTAGCTCAGAGACGTTGGTCTTCTCATAGCGATCTAGCATGCGTTTTATGGCATCTTTCGGCACCTGGTGCACGTTTTTTTGAGCCAGCTTTGTAGCAGATTTGGACCAGCTTGTTTGGGGCTCCAGTAGCTCTATTAGATAACCATGCTGCACGGCGATCTGTACGTAGGGCTGCATTTCCCATTTCATAATATTCGTATTGTCCACTATGATTGGGCTCCAACCAGCTGCCGCTTTGCACTTCACACGCTCCTTATTCCAGTCATGGGCTTCTGGTAGAAAGTTGGGATTAAACTCATAGCCCCGAGGCGTGAGAAAGTAATCATCGGTGCTATACACGAAATCCGTAATGGGATGTTGATCCAGCAAATGAATTTGATTCAATATTGCTTTGGCCATTGTGGATTTGCCACTGCCCGCAGGTCCCCGCATAATGATCATAATTTTTTGGCCAGCTTGCGCTTTTCTACAGATCTCATTGAATTCCTTGGTCTGGCTGTTGGCGTTCATTTTTGGCGTTGCTGTTGTTGCTGGCGCAATGTATTTGTTTGTGTTACAATTGCTGTTATTGTTGGTGGCTTTGCTGTAGTTGTTATTGTTATTGTTGGTGTTGGTATTGTTCTCTTCATTTACGGAGAGTTTCTCGTTAAGCCAGCATGCAATATTTTCCGCTTGCTCAGCAAAGTTTCCCGCCGCTGACATTTTTGTTGTGCTCGCTGCTTTTCTCTGTTTTTTGCATACAATTTTCGCCTGGCACCAAATATTAAGGACATACACACATGTGCAGAATACATATATATAACTGCGCAATTATCACAGCTATAGCGCCAATGGATGATCCTCAGAAATATTTAGAGACAAAATATTAACCTCACCTCTAATACCAATAGCAAGTAGTTTTCAATTCAAGATGTGTCTTAATTTTCGATATGTTGCACAAGTAGTCGTACATCGTACTCTGGATTAATTATTATACAAATCACTGTTTTCGTTGCCAATTTCGAGCGAAGTTCTTAAAAAAAGGCAGTAAATTTTCCAAAACATTGTACAATGTACTCTACGGACCGTCGACATACTCGATAGTGGTATCGATATTCGGTTATCTTAGAAATTGGACAGCTATTAATGGTATCATCCCTATGTGCAAGATTTTGCCAACAAATATCGCAATTTATGTACAAAGTTAAATTTTAATGAGTCCTCTTTTTATTCAATACATTGTTTTTGTGTTAAGATGTTATGCGTACTGTATATATATTTAATGCTTTTCTCGTAATTCATTTCCACTCAGTGATCTGGTTTGAGTGACCAGCATACCAAACGGAACGATACATTTATTTATCGATATCTTTTAATGCACGCATCTCTATTGCAAACAGCTGCATCAGAAATCGACGGTGTATCCACGCTTTTGTGAAGCTCATTTTTAATATAAAAAACAGCAAATAAATTGAAAAAATGACTGACTGGGTTAAAATTGCTGAAGACCAAGAAATACCGAAATTGAAAATTGATTTAAATGCAGATGAACCGGCTCCGGCAACAACAGCCAGCAAAGACAATGAACCCGATGTTGCGGACCCAGCGGAAACGAGTCTACTTATAAAAATATTGGGCAAGGGACTAGTTAACACCAAGCAGTCATTGGATATTCAACAAAAGAATCCGAATTCTCCATTGCATTCAGTGAAAACATTCGAGGCATTACATCTGAAACCCGAACTACTAAAGGGTATATACGCAATGGGCTTCAATACGCCATCAAAAATTCAAGAAACTGCATTGCCAACTCTGCTTGCTGATCCACCACAAAATATGATAGCACAAAGCCAATCGGGTACAGGAAAAACCGCTGCATTCGTCTTGGCAATGCTGAGCCGTGTAAATGTTGCCCTGGACCATCCTCAAGTTCTTTGCCTATCGCCCACATACGAGCTTGCAATTCAAACTGGAGAAGTCGCCGCACGCATGGGCCAATTTTGTCCGGAAATTAAACTGAGATTTGCAGTTCGTGGCGAAGAAGGTAATTTATTTTCTTATAAATATATATGTATAATAATTTCATGTGTATTCGAAATTAGTTGATCGCAACTCAAAGATTACGGAACATATTTTGATTGGAACGCCTGGCAAGATGCTAGACTGGGGTCTCAAGATGCGTCTGTTTGATATGAAAAAGATACGAGTATTCGTATTGGATGAAGCAGATGTTATGATTGCTACACAAGGACATCACGATCAATGCATTCGAATCCATAAAATGCTGAGTTCACAATGCCAGATGTTGTTCTTCTCGGCAACCTACGACAAGGAGGTGATGGATTTTGCACGCTTGATTGTGCCGGAGCCAACTATAATTCGATTGATGCGCGAGGAAGAATCTCTGGACAATATTAAACAATATTATGTAAATTGCAAAAACGAGGAAGGCAAATACAATGCCATCCAGAACATCTATGGCTGCATAAGCATTGGCCAAGCTATCATATTTTGCCACACACGCAAAACAGCCGCTTGGCTGGCAGGTAAAATGGCAGCCGACGGACATTCAGTTGCTGTTCTCTCTGGCGACTTGACCGTGGAGCAAAGGCTGGCCGTTTTGGACCGGTTCAGGTCTGGACAGGAGAAGGTACTCATCACCACGAATGTTCTCTCACGCGGCATTGACATTGAACAGGTGACAATCGTTGTTAACTTTGATTTGCCTGTGGATCTACGCGGTAACGCCGACTGTGAAACCTATTTGCATCGCATAGGTCGCACTGGACGATTCGGCAAGTCGGGTATTGCTATAAATCTGATCGATGGGGAGAAAAGCATGTCCGTTTGCCGTGCTATCGAGAAACACTTTCAGAAAGATATAATTTATTTGAACACCGATAATGCTGATGATATTGAAAAGATTGGTAATTAATTCATTGCAATCATTCCTCTCATTTACCACTAAGCCAGCAAGTATGTGAAATTTCTATTGAAATAAAAAAAAATTTTGAATTCAAGGTGTCATACTTATTTATCTATATATCCCAAATAAAAGCCCCGCATATTCATACAAGCAATTAATTCATAGACAATTAAATAATTATTTATTTAAAATGAAATGCCTTAAATGGGAATGAAGTTTCTTGAACAATTACATCTTTGTCCATATCTTTGTGGTTACTATCAAAATAAATATCCATTCTATTCCAGCTTCTGCACAATTATTTCGTGTTCATTGGATCGGTTTCTAAAATATAAATTTGCATAACATCTTCAGACTCCAGAACGTGCACTTTGTTAAGCCAATTCCTAGATATATTATTCCCTTTACCAGAGCTGGTACAAATATACAGATTAATTTCCCTATTGAGAAAAGCAATGGCGGCAAAATCATAAGAACACATTTGCATAACATCTTCAGACTCCAGAACGTGCACTTTGTTAAGCCAATTCCTAGATATATTATTCCCTTTACCAGAGGTGGTACAAGTATACAGATTAATTTCCCTATTAAGAAAAGCAATGGCGGCAAAATCATAAGAACACATTTTCCTACGTTATAAATTAGGATGCACGAATATTTTAATATAACAAAAAGTACACCTCCACATCCCACAGAAACACAACGTATATTCGCCCAATTAATTGAATTACAAAAACACTCGAATGTTTCGTTAATAAATCTAAATGTAAATGAACTTCTGTTTTCGTTATTATTATTATTTTGCCTATCGTAATTGGCACGCAAGACTGGATCAGATAGCACTAAATAGGCCTCAAGAATTTTTTGGAATTGCTGCGTTTGGGCGTTTTTACTATTATAATATTGAGCAGCCAATTTACGAAATGCTTTTTCAATATTCTTAGTTGTAGCATCCTTTGTTATGCCCAGAATTTCGTATAAGTTCGTGTAGTCTTGATCAGCGTTTTGATATTGAGATTCATTATGATAACTGTTCCTGTTTGTATGTTCCCGGTTTCCTTGATGGCTAAAATTGTTACGATTGCGATCGTCCTGATAAGAGTTTTGATTGCGGAACCCATTTTGTTGACTATTCCAATTTTTATTGTCCCGGTTTTCTTGCTGCTGGCTATAATTGTTCCGATTGCGATCGTCCTGATGGGAGTTTTGATTTTTATTGCCCCGGTTTTCTTGCCGATGGCCATAATTGTTCCTATTGCGATCGTCCTGATGTTCTCTTTGCTTATCTCTTTGGTTTCCTTGATTATTATGATTATTTTCATAGCTGCGATCATAGTTTGATTTCGAGTTCTCATTTTTATGATTGCGTCCGTTCGACTTGTCGTCTTTAGTCGCCCCTGGCTTGCCCCGCTTATTACTTTGGTCATGATTATAGTTGGATTTTGTGCTCTTCTGTGAGTGGTGCGACTTCTTTCCTTGCTGTCTAGATTGTTCATTTTTTTTATTGATATATGTCTCATCATACTCTTTACGTAGCGCTGGATCTAAAAGTACTCTCTTTGCTTCATTTATCGCCTTACTCATTTCCACAGCATGTTTATTTCCTGGATTCTTGTCTGGATGCCATTTCAATATAAGTTTATAATAGGCTGATTTGATTTGGTTTTGGGTCGAGTTTTGCCCAATCTGAAGAGTTTTATAGTGATCTTTAAAGCTGGATCTCATTATAAATGGTGTTTCTTAATAAATTAAAGCACTAAGCTATGTGTTGTCTGGTTAGTGGTACGTGTGATCTCCCGATTTCCGCTAGCGGCTAGCCTTGCTTCTGTTAACTTAACATTACTTTGCAAGTTATTAATAGCGAATTCAAGTAATCGGAAAATATCGAGAGCATCACGATGGTCTTTTAAGCGGGCTTATGTATTAGCCGAAACCATGGAAAAGAGAGTTATCAGTTAATACTTCGGAAAACAGAAAATATGCATAAAACTTCATTGAAAACCAAATACTCATATTTAACTAAAATAAGAGATCGAATCATTGATTGATGAAAATTAACAACAAAACATGTGAAATAGTATGATTAATTTATATTTATATATTTAGCTCAAGATTTATTGCAAGGCTCTTTCAAATTATTCAACCCTGACCTGATGCCCACTTCCATATACTAGACAGTACATTACTAGAGGAGGTCGTGGTAGATAATGTAGAATCACCAGTTTGTGAAGAAACCTTGCCCATAGTCCATTGCCAAGCCTTTAAAAGTGGGCCAACAGACGAAGCGACTGCAGAAGATACTGTTGAGTCTCCACTTTGAGATGTCATCTTCTTTGCGGTCCACTCCGAAACGCTACCTGCCGTTCCTGATGTCCATGACCAAGCTTTCGAAAGAGCTCCGGCAGTGGAGCCTGCAATATCAGTAACACTTTGAGATGATATCTTGTTTGCGGTCCACTCCGAAACGCTACCTGCCGTTCCTGATGTCCATGACCAAGCTT